>LTAE01005487.1:4698-23448 GCA_001647135.1 Pontederia paniculata
CCCTGTACTTGCAACTTCCACTAGGCTTCCATGCAATTATAAACCTTGCCTTCTTTAGCTCACCCTGACCCTTCCCTCCACACTACTTGAAGACCCATTTAATGATATATATATATATATATATATATATATATAATAATAATAATAATAATCTTAGATTCATTCAAAATGATGCACCGAGGCTTGGAAGTCACCCCACCACTAGAACCATTCAATCCATATGTCAATCAACCAAATAGGAAAAATTCCTGGAGTGTTTACTGCTGCCAACCCAATCAATTATTCCTCTAAGTGGACTTGGTTAATGTATGTTTTCAAAGTGGTGGACAGCAATCAAGCAACGTGGCCTTCTTAAATCATGATCCTTCACAAGATAAGCTGCTTGCATTCGTACGCATATATACATCGTGTTAATTAATATAAAACTTTGTGATAATTCCAGTTCGTCATCACATGGTCACTCAAATCTTGACACTTGGATTCGATTGCGATATGTCGATCATACGGGCAATTGGGGTGATTGATACGTTTAGCTGCAAGAACGGCGTCCGAACAGTAAACAATAATGGTCATGTTTAGTATTGGCTTCTTCATGGCACAGACGTCCAACTCGGTGATCAGTAAATAGATGAAATGGTTTAGTGAGCAGCTAGAAAAAAGAAAAGCATGCAACCGGAGCTGGGGGAGTTCTATTGGATGAGAAGTGAAGCAAGCAATGTGTGGTGGTGTTAATGGGGAAGTGAAGGCAGGAAAGTGTGGTGCATCATGCATGGCATGGGGCCAAAGTATTAATGAATCAGAGTTAGAAGCAGCAACAGGCAATAACCATCATGCTTTATGCCAGGGATTGACAGTTGCAACCAACTTGTGGGAAGCCATTTGCCATGCTCTTAATATTCTTTTGCAGTTGGATTGGGAATTAATTCCCCTGTGGGATTTGTTCCGAGGGGGGAGCTGAAGGTGGATATCTGACCCTATCATGACCAGCTTGTGTTCAATGTACATGGGGGACTACTTGCAATTGCTGAGTAAATTCTAACCTTGATTAGGTTCAGATCCAAGGATGGATATATAATTTCCTTTTTTTCCTGTAACTGCATACTGTGCAAATACTATTGGAAATTCTCGAAAATGACAAGTCGTGGAGACTTGAATCCCAAGTGTCATCATGACAGAGATCAGACAACATGCTATCCATGCTGTCTAAGGCCTAATGAGCTCATAAAAATATCCAACCTGTTTTAGTTTAGTATAACTTTGGACATGGAAGCAGAGAGGTTAAATACACAGACAGGGACTTTGATTCCGATCTAAACGGCTAATTTAAGTTTAACAGCTTGATGCCTACTTCTTTTCCCCCCAATTCACATGGGTTGCTGATGCATTTTTTCACATATTATAAATCAGGTGCATCCGAACAAACCTCCACCTAAATGTGTATACAAAATCCCAGCAACTTGTAGGGTAAAAAGGACAATGTGGTTTCCATAGAGAAAGAGACAGAGAGATAACTACAAGATTTCAGGATATGTGGTCTGAAATAGTACTCTCCTAATTTACACTTTGTTCTATCTCTTAATTTCGAGTTGAAATACAATTCAAATATACAGTAAGGTGTAAAATTAAGTTCTGTGACAGGAAAATGCATGCTTACAGTTTTGGTTTGATGAAATACAAGAAAGATCAGAGGGTCGTTACAGATCATATCCAACATGTTGTGACTGCATTTAGAGTGAAACTACCACTAAGATTTGAGGCTGATCAGACTCATTCATGCATAAATCTTTGCATCAGAAATTCATTCATGGGTGAAAAATATCCTTCATCACATGGTGAGGCTCTGGCACTCCAATTCGGAGATGTAATGCTTGCATGTGTCCTGGTGTGATACATCCACATGCATTGCCTTTTTAGACATCAAATGCTTGATGTGTACTGTGTACAAGCTGATCCCTTGTGCATTCAACTAGGGACTTGTTTTCCAGAATAACATGATACTGTGCAAACGCCTTTGGAACAATGCAGCACACAGAATCAAATCTTTTTTGAGAGTTACTTGAGCCTGTCCATCCATCATCTTTTTATTTTAAGGATCGGTCGAATCCTTTACAGGTTAACTAACTATTAAGTATTCTTGTGGAGCTTTTCTTCAGCTCCAAACATCATCAACTGCTCCATCATGGTACTCTTAGTTTCCTTATATTTCTGAATCATTTTGGAGATAAATGCATCATTACAGCTCCCAATAAGGGAAGAGAGGCTTCTTAATAAATCAGTAGTTTGCAGCATTGCTGATGCAGGAACAATAGACTCAGGTTTTATAAGAAATACAAAGTAAATGTTTTTTTTTACAACCAAAGTTAATCAGTTGTCAAATTAAGACTACAAGAGGGCATATTTAGAGGGATCACTGAGAAAAGTTTTTTTTTTTCCTTTCTATTAGTTTTAAATCCGTCCTGGAAGTAGCCTTTCTTTTCCAATTTGGCCGTCACCATCCTTTTCTCACTGTACTATTATGCCGTGCTTTGAAGGCAAAGACAATTATTTTACTCAGGAAGATTACTTCACTCGAGGAGCATTTAATTCAGGATTTTGCCCATGAAAAGAAGAAGTAATATGCGATTTTTTAATTTAATAACTAAACTTTAATTATGTAGACAATTAAAAAATATATTTTTTTTTAATTTCACGTGCTTGTCTAAATCTAAATTCTCGGTGTTGTGGTGCTATTCTTTGGTTCGGTTAATTAACCGTTTTATAAAAAATAAAAATAAAATAATTTATTTTACATGTATTCCTTTGACAATTTATGTAGATGCTGAACTAAAGACATCAACTTTCATAAGGTCAATAAACATACATAAAGAGAGATCTTTTCAGCTTCGTTACATTTTTTCTTAATGTTCTATTATAATAAAAATCAAAAGAGTACGAACACATGAGACTATCACAAAATTTACCAATAAATTTAAGGTATTACTTTCATGATACATTACCAATTCCTTATATATATATATATATATTATATATTATATATTATATATTATATTATATATGTATGTATGTATAATAGTTTTTCCAATCATAGAGGTAGCCTTCTCGTTTCAAATAGGAGGAGAAAAAAATTGTAGTGTATGTATCAAGGTCCATGAAATTTGACACACAAAATAATAAAACTTTTATTGAAGTAATATTTCAATATTAATTGACAATTATGTTTCAGAAATATTTGAGTTGGCCCTTCTAAATACAATAGGTCCTCATCGTGCCACCGCTCACATCAATTATTTTATTATCCAAAAAATCACTTTTCATGATTCAGCTACAAGAAAGAGGAGAGATTCTATTCTTACGGCCAAACGACTTCTTTGGGCATTTATTTGTCTTTGAAAAACATCAATTATTATTCTACAATTTTCATATATGTAAATTATTGATGCCGTTTCTTTTCAAAGTTTCACACGCAATAATAATGCAATGTTACTTTGGAAGGTTTTGCTTTCAAAAAGAAAAAAAAAATTGTAAGAAGACGATCGAACAAAATCATATGGAGCTACTTGTCGTGTGTCGCCATCGATGCCAACCTTGTTGCAATGCTAGCGAAGCAACGCTTTCCCACGTGCGACCACCACGTAACCACAAGGTCCCTGTTGCCATGGTCACAACTCCGAACTCTATTCGATTCTATTGCACCGTTTCTCTTATATTATATATAAATATAAATATAGTCATGGTAGAGACAAAGACTTGAGCGTGACTCGAGTCTTCCCTTATTATGCATCTTATTCGATAGTTGAGTTTTTAAATATTAGTTATAGGATAAAAAAATATTTTTTTCACTTACATGTCTAAACCATTAAAAGAAATTTAACATAATGCATAATTTTAGTAAAAATCAAATGTCAACACCAAAATGAGTTATTAATATGTTTGCTTTTTTAAATCAAAATATGCATACTTTTAGTTTATTTTGATCTCATATATAAATCGATTAGTTTACACTTAATTTATATTAAAATATTGCACCCGTATTAGTTTCAAATATTTATAAATAAAACTCAATGACCGCTAATTTTGTATATATATAAATATATTGATGAAAGAAGAATAGTTAACATAATTAAGAGGGCAAGAAAGGTAGATGGAATGATAATATTTTCCTTCTTTTGGGAAAATTAGTTCTATCCACCTTTAGTAATAACTACTAATTTTGTGTCAACACAAAAGATCATAGTTCAATTTCTTCCTAAGTTACAAGTTAAAACTCGTACATACAAATAAATTATTCGAGATTTAGCAAGATCTCATATAACTAAGGGAAGGATAAATTCGAATGTTTCATCTACGAATTCTTTTTTGTTTGGTTAATCACATTCATCGATCCTTGTCCAAGACTAAGAAGCATTGTCATAGTTCTCTTCCTTGTGGTGCTCGAGAGTCTTTTGTCTGTGACATTTTAAATCTAAAAAAATTCTATTTTTGCTTGAGAAAGTATTCTAGATATAGATGAATCTTATTAAACATTGATGTTCTTATTTTATATTTGATTTTCTCTCTTGTATGATATCCGCAATAATAAATATTAGAATTATATATTTTGATATCATACATAACAACAAAATCCTCCATAAGAACTTCGAATTTATCAACGATGTTCCATCATTGTGCAAAGAAATGACAACCCCAACGATGAGAAAGTTAGGAGAGAAGAAGACATATGCTATATAGGCAAGGACCGCACAATAAAGATAGGACACTCAAGGTTCCATGCCGCACAAAGGAGCACCATGCGGGTAGACATCGCCAACGAGTTGTGCCTATACGAATTTGGCATGCGAGTGACACCCATCTGAATATGCAAATGAATGAGTCATGTCCATCTAAATTTGCGGATGATACAAGTGGGTCACCTCCATTGGAAAATATTGATTGACTAATGAGCCTTGTCCATTTGAATATGTAGTCGAGCCAAGCATGTCACACTCGTCAAAATTCTCGAACGTGCAAAATAAATCACATTCAACTTTGTGAGTGGGGGCAAATGAGCTACATTCATTTGATTTTGTTGGCATATCAGGAGGGTCACCTCCATTTGAATTTTTGGGTGGGTCAAGCATTATATTTGAATCTAATTATGATCTAAATGATTGTATCCATCTCTCGATGTAGATGGACTATATAGGTCATGTCTATCTGAATATGTGAGCAAACCTAACAAGATGTGCTTATCAAAATTTATGGGTATATGTTGTGTCCATCTAAATATGTAGGCAGGTCAAGTGAATCGCGTCTATTAGAATATTTGAGCATCAAGCGGATTGTACTCATTTGAAACTACTAGCGGTTATTCAAGGTGCAATCATTCGAATTTACGAGTGGGCCAAGTGGCACTGCACTCTTCCAAATTTGCTGAAGAGCAATTAGAAGGGTGTGCCCATATGAATCCGTTGACAAATTGGCTAGACAGTCCACATCAATTTGAATATGTGATCAGGCTGACCGGGCCACATCAATTGGTATATTTGTGTGGACAGGCTAAGCGAGTCATATCCATCTAAATTTGAGAACAAAACTAGACAAGTCATGATCATCTAAATATGTAGAAATATTAGGCAAACTATGTCCACCTAAGTATGCGGGGAGCCAGGTGGGTGGAGTCAATATTAATATACAAGCGAATGAAGTGGGTATACCAAATAAGTCGCGTTGATATGTATCTATCAACATGTGGGGCAAAGATGCCTTATTCATCTATATTTGTGGATGGGTGAGCTATGCAAATCAGGTTTATCCTAATATGCAAGTGAGACAGACATATTTCGCTCATTCGAATTTACAAATGAGTAAGGAAAACTATGCACATCTTTATCCATGGTTGGTGAGGTCATACAGACTGTCAATACTTTTCGATTGCCACCATAATGTTTGGATCTTTGCCCCGATTAGTTTATATCATCCTGGGTCGTACACCTGACTATAACGAATATGTGAGTTTAAATTTATAGGTTAATAGACCGTATGAGTCATGCTTATATGAATATGTTGATTTAGCCTGATAATTCTATTTATGAAATTTGAATCACATATGTTTTGAATCACATATGGATTTATTAGGGAAATATTGTAATTATTGTTGGAGTTTAGATCAGAAGTTAAATTTGCATCATAGTTGATTGGGATCCTATTTTTTATTTGATTATAATTATATTCTCTTATTTAGTTAAGATTTTTCTAAAATTTTAAATTTATGCATTCTTAGTTGATGTACAAGTCTAGAATTCATGATTTTATGAATAATAGGATTGATGCAATCTCAAATGATGTCACTAAGAATGTGTTTGATTGATGTAGTATAATATTCCTTGGAATAATAATATTCTATGGAATGTGATTATACGAAATCATATTCTTATAAATCTAATATGATCATGTTTTGTTCGAGATTGGAATCTCTTCAACATAAACTTGATTTTATAATTTATATGAAAAGGGAGAAGATTAAAGAAGAGACGAGAAAATTATGTGAGAGAAAGTGAAAAAAGCGAGATATTAAAGGAGGAGAAAATGAAAAAAGAAAATATATATATATATATATATAGAGAGAGAGAGAGAGAGAGAGTTAAGATGTTAAAGGAAAGATGAAGAAAATATTAGAGAAGAGAGAAACAAACTAAGTATACTAGAAAATATGAAAAAAAAATGGAGGACAAAGAAAGTTATGAAATTATACTATCGGAGAGAGAAAGATATATTGAGGAGAGAGAGAAAGTGTGATATTACATAAGAGAAAAAATAATAAAATTGAAGGAAAATGAAAGCTATGAGATTATATTAGAGAAGAATGAAGGTGAAATATTATAGGAGAGAAAGAAAATTAGATGTTACATGAGAGAAAAAGTGAGATATTAGATGAGAAAGAAAGTGTAATATTATATATGAAAAATCTAGAGGAAAGAGAAAGTTATGATATTAGATCATAGGAGAGAGAAAGTAAAATATTATAGGAGAGAAAGTAAGATATTATATAAGAGCGAAAATAAAAAAAAATAGAAGAGAGAGAAAGTGCAATATTATAGGAGAGAGAAAGTAAGGTATTACATGAGAGAGAAAATGAGATATTATAGGAGAGAGAGAGAGAGATGCTATATATGAGAAAAAATGAAAAAAAATAGAGGGAAGAGAAAATTATGAGATTAGACGAGACATTAAGTGAAATTATTATAGGAGAGAGAAAGTGACATATTATATGAGAGAGAAAGCGAAATATTATAGGAGAGACAAAGTGAGATATTATAAAAGAGAAAAAATAAAAAAAATGGAGGAAAGAGAAAGCTATGAGATTATATTATAGGAGAGAAAATGTAAAATACTATATAAAATAGAAAGTGAGATATTACATAAAAGAGAAAATAAAAAAAATTGGAAGAGAGAAAAAGTAAAATATTATAGGAAAGACAAAATAGGATATTACAAAAGAGAAAAAATGAGAAAATTATAGAAGAGAGAAAATTATGAGATTATATTATAAGAGAAAGAAAGTGGGTTATTACATGGGAGTGAAAGTTAAATATTATATGAGAGAGAAAATGACGAGATTGAAAGAAAAAGAAAATAAGGAGAGAGAAAGTTATAATATTGGAGAAAATAGAAGAAAAAGAATATAGATGAGGAAATGTTAATATTAGAAGAGAGAAAAATTGAAAAGTTCGTGTCGATGTTTTTTTTTCAAAAAAAAAAAAAAGAAGATATCAATTTGTAATGTATGATAATGTAAAATACTACCACACTTTTGAGAAGGAATGTGATTCATTTTAATTGGTTGAATATTATTCCAAAGAAAATGTATGATTCCTAAATAGATTACTAAGTTGATCAAATCAAACATAAATATATAATATTGCTACATGCATTTTAAGAAATGTTACAGAAATAGCATCAACTAAATGCACTTAAGGTAAATCCATATTTACATTCCCAAAGGGGAAATTCCTTTTCAAAATATCTGTGATCCCCATTAACTATCCTAAGGAGGAGTCACTCATATATATTCCCCACCATATGTACCCCATTTAGATCACTTGCATAATCCAATTGTCATCGAGTTCGAATGAAGGTCTCGATATTCATGGCGACCTCCCTTATGCGGAGCTCAAGAAACATTTTGTATGTGACCTAGCAAATCTAAATAAAACTATATTTTTGCTTGAAGGTGTAGACCCTTTAGAAATATATCTTGTTAAATATCGATGTTCTTTACTTTATCGTCTATATTCACAAGGATGTCCTTTATATAAAGAAAGGGGCCTTGTTGCCCTAGGCAAACTCTTCTCCCTAATCTCTAACATCCCATATTTTTTTCTTCTTTTAATATTATTATTATTTTGTGTATTATCTATATTAATAATATTTTGAATTTTAATTGAGTTGTTATCCAAAGAACATAATTGGGGTCATTTGGATTGGGATTAACATTTAGAGAATATGTACCAAGATTATACCACATTAGAATTATAGGTGAACTTATTCCAAAAGTTTGAATTAGATAAGTGTTGTGATTAAAGTAAAAAAATGATAAAATATAATATTAGAAAATTAAGTGATGTTAAGATAATTTTAATTATATTTACTAATGCACATATTTTTTAGTAATAAATATAAATTTTATTTCACTACATTTGTAATAACATATAACTAATATTTAATTATAAGAATGTAGTAATTAATCATTATTCATAATTAATTGATAATATTATAGTATCGCACTTTACGTACATATTAATTTATAAGCTTAAATAAATATTTAATTACACAAAATAATTAATTAATAGTCATTACATTAATATAGTATTATAATTAAAAAATAAAAATAAAGTTAGAAAAGAGAAAGTTAATAATTTTGGGGGTCCTTAGGAACAGATTTAATTTATTTTAATGAATTAAAAATAGTGATTTCATATCTTTTGACGTGATTTTAAAAAATCTAGATTTTGACTAATTTATTCATAATTTTATGAGTGTTTGATAAATTCTGAAGAATAACTTCGTATTCTTTCACTTAATCTAAATTCAAACGAAACTATTATAACTTTAAAATAACTATCTTCTAAAAAAAGTGTCTATACAAGACTGAAGTTTGAGATATCTAAGATATTATAATCCTTCATGTAATTCTTCCGTCCAACAAAACTTTGCTATCATACGGCTGACTTCAATTAAAGGTAAAATTCATAATTTTTTTCTGTGTGTGATTCTCATGATAACCAGAATAATTTGTACATATTAATTATAGCCGATCATAACTAAATAGGTATAAAGCTAAACTTCGGAACGACAAATATAAAAAAAATTAAAGGTAAAAGGATACATGAAATAAGATTTGATTATACTCGTAAACCATCAAGAATTGGAAAAACATCAATCAGTTGAATTCCGGACCTTCCTTGAATCCTCCAAAAGAGTCACTATCTGCCTGAACAATATCAATATTTGGCAAATGCAAGAAGATGCAACGAAACTCTCACGACCTCTAGACAACCTTGTTCTTGTGTTATTTGACTTATGCGTGACTAAAGGGACATTCGGTATATATATATGTATATGAAAAATGTTAGTGTGCATACACAATTAGGTACACGTAAAAACACCTGAAATTCACATTTTAAATTTTAAATAAATTTTTTTATAAGTCTCACATATTTTATGTAAGTGTGAATGCACTTAATGTACTTAATTGTATATGCACTTTAATATATATATATATATAGGTAATAAAGGTATTTTATTTAATTAGATAACATCATGCTATTTATCTTATATATTGTAAGATATTAGATTTATGATAAATATATTTTTTAAAAAAATATTATAAATTATTTAAAATTTATTTTATATTTATTATTTTAGATTGATAATATAAGTACTACAGTATTATCTATTTAAATATATATCACCTTGGCTAAATTTATATATACTTGGTGGAGAATATTAGTAAGATGATAAAGAGAGGGAAAGCATATAAATAAAACATCAAAATACAAAGTTGTGGGAATCCATGCAGGTGTGGAATGTTGTTTGCATAAGTCCCAAGTTTGTACGCCTTCACATGACATGGGCAGAGAGAGGCAAGTCAGACAGCGACGTGGTAAATGGAGTTCCTCCTCCTCCGTGTCCTTGATCTAATTGCTTCATCTGTTAAAACAGGCCTCTGATCACTCCTCCCTGCCATCTCTGTTCCTCTACTGCACAATGTGCAAACTGCTTCAATTCTGCCTCGTTGGAGAAAAATCTCCAAAACTTATTATGTTTGCTATTTGTAGAAAAATAAAAGAAGATAACAACAACAACAACAACAACAACAACAACAACAACATCATGAAACAAACTTGCCTTTTGCAATTAATTATTCTTTCCAGTGTGGATTTTGTTGAAGCTCTCACATCACACGAAAAGGGGAGGAGCAGGCGACATGGAGGAGTGAGATAGATACATATGGCTTTGCACAACCTAATAAAACTAGCAAGCTATGCATCATATCATGTCATGGATGTGAGCGTGCATGGCTATAACAATCTTGTGTTCTTGCTGTTGCGTGCGGCCATTCCACTCCCTTGAGCTCTTCTCTTTGATTGGGATGGAAACCCACCAACATACATATGTCATCCCAAATCTATTGGTCATAGGAAGGAATCATTGTGGAATTGAGCGATAAAAAAAGTTAATTTATTATCATTATGGAAAGATGAATAATTCGTAACCGTTGTATGTTTTGCGAATTGGCCACAAGGAGGAATTATTTTTGAAATATATTTGACTCCAAATCATTTTGTCCATAAAGTTATTTATTAACTATTGCATAGTTAATTAAGAAGGTGATTGGTTGTGGTAAACTTCCATTTATTTTCATGGTATATATCTTTAATTTTGCATGCACCCGACCACGGCACGAGTTATGATCCACGACACTGCGACATGTAGGTGGTGGGAGGTCGTCTTCTAGCGACCTTTCCCCGTCAAAAGGCTCAAACATGTAACGCTTTGGTTACCACTAAATTAAATAATGTATGGTATTCTCTACTTGAGCCTTTAATTTATATAACATATTTTTTTGTGAAATTTAATATTCTTTATGTCATTATTATTGCGAAAAATAAAAATTTGGGATTAATTATATATTCGTATAAATAAGAACGAATTTGAAAAATATTATTGAGAGAAGAAGATTTGTATTCACTCTTCGATATATTAATATTAACTTTAAAAAATGCCAATGAGAGATGACTATGATGGTAATGAGTGAAAGTCGAGAATGTTAATAATTTTGAGTTTGAATTCTTGAGTGAAATATAAATGAATTAATTAAATATTAATAATGATATTTTTTAACTAGTACACGAGTTCACTGAAAAAAATGTTAAATTAAAAGTTTTATTTTATTTTATTGAAAAATATATAAAAGTGAATTTGATATTTTTCAAACTATCATTCACCGTATTATCATATATAAACTTGTCTCACAAAATAAATAATAATTTTAATTATAATCATCAAATTAATTCATATCATAAAAATCAATGTTGGAGAATAGTGCGAGTGGACCCTAGACTCATTTTAGAATAAAAATTCGAATAATAAATGTATTTTGGCACTTTAAAACTGTTTCATAAATTTTTTTCATTTAAAAAAATGCAAAAAGGTTAGGACCACCTACATGCCGTGTAATGCAACATTAAGTACTGTAGTAACTGTACTGCAGAAAAATAAACAAAAAATAGGCCATCCATCTATTATTTATTCATGTATATACAAATAAATATTGCAGAGGTACCACTAAATGACTACTACGAGTACTATTTGGTGTTACCCACAATATTTACTTTTTCCCGTGCATGGTACCAACCAAATGATCCCAATGCGACGCTTGAGTTGAGTGCCATGTGGTCCTCAAGAAAAAAGCTACCAACTCAATATAAACTTGCCATGGGTCACATTGCATCACTAAAGACTACAACATGGACCCAACGGCACATGACGGGGTCCATACTTCCCCATTATAATAACAAAAAGTCATGTTTGGTCCCCATCCAACACATATCAGTAATATTGTAAAAAAAAACACCAAGAGAGATGACCCGCTTAATATTCGGAAGGATTTAAGGAGTATCGTTAGAAATCAGAATTCATAATTTATTTAGGGAGGGGTCAATAGTCAATTACTTATTTGGAAAAAAATAAAGATATTTTTTATTTAAATATATAACACTATATTATTTAACTTAATATACACTAATATCAAATTTTCTCTCTTCTAGTTTTTTTTCATCCACCACAAATTTAACATTCAAGAGTCAAAAAGTTAAGTAACATAGTATTACATACTTAATTAGGAAATATCTTTATTGAATCTTTTATTTTTAATAAATAAATATAATAAAGAATTTTTTTAAAAAAAAAGAGCTTTACCATTTTAGTACATTGAACAAAAATAATCTACAAATGATACAGTCTGAATCATAATTGTCAAAATTACGATCTTCATCGTAAGATCGCACGATCTTATGATCTTACCAAGGGTCTGCGATCTCAATTTTAATAAAAATATCGAATTTGTAGAATCGGTATGATCATAAGATTAAGATAGTAAGATCCTACCAATCCTAGGGTATGTGATCTCGATTTAATAAAAAGATTAATTTTTTAGGAACGTTATGATCATAAGATTAAGATAGTAAGATTCTACCGATCCTATCATGTAGTTTATCTTTTTTCATACTTTCTTGTAAAGAAGTAGATGTTATAATGGTAATATATTACATTGTATTTTCAAACAAATATTTTTAAAAGCATTGAAAAGTGAAAAAAATAAATATTAAAATTATTTTAAAAATGCTAAAAATGATTGGATATACATTTTTCTTAATGGACACATATTTATATATCTATTATTTTTCTCTATAGGATATATAAATTATTCTAATAATATATTACATTATATCTATATAACTTTATTTTTAAGTATATATAAATTTTAAAGTCACCAAAATTAATAACAAATGTAAAAATATTAAGATATATCCAGTCTACGATCACGTCGATCAGTCAACTCGTGCTTTCCGAGTCCGGTGAGGGACAAAGATATATTTAACAAATTATTAAATATATGTCTTTTTAATATAACATATATATATATATATATACATATTTATATATTTATAAAACTATTTTTTTTATTTATAGATAATATCTTACTATTCTCGATTCGATCTAACGATTTTTAATATTATCACCCCTTCCGATTTTAGGTTACATTACGATTCTGACAACCTTTGTCTGAATTAAGAATTGTGATTATTAACTTGAGCTCAGACATCATTGAGAGAGTAGTCAATGTTTAATATTTTATAATTTTGATCGATTAGTCATTTGCTAACAATTTTAAACTCTTATTATCGCAGGACAATTTAAAAAAAAATTGTAAGTAAGACTTTTCTTATAAAAGAGAGCTCTATCATTTTAGTACATTAAAAAAGTAAATTTCAAAAAATTCTATGAAAAAGATTATTAATTCATTCTTATAGATTTTCTAAGAAATTAAAAAAAATTGACAAAGCTCGAACAAAAAAGTGTGTTTTCTTCAATCGAGCTAAACGAGCTTAGACAAGATGTAATGTTTTAAAATTTTGAAAATAAAAGAAAAGACGATAACCATTTGTACTGAAATTTTCCACTCCAATTGATTAGCTTCAAATTTAGTGATTCGAAAATACTTCATATTAAAGATTTCATTTATTATCCATCGAACCAACTAGCTATATGTGAAATAGAGGAGATTTACGGCCCTTGAGTATACGAGTGATGCATCATAAGTTGTTCTCACATTAGAAATGAATCCAATGTCACGGTCGACGATTACTACGGTTAACTACCAATGAGTCATTATAATCTCACTTGTAATCAAATAGTCTCACATTCAATTATCTATGTGAAACTCTTTGCATCCCTTTTATTCATTCATGGATCTCTCTTTGAAAAAGCAAATTAAATAAAAAGTAAAGTGTGTATGTTTTAAAAAAACCTTTTATACAATATTTTATACATGTATTAATATAAAGGTGAAATAAAGGGAAAAAAGGCTGCATTAAAACTGTATTTATTTGAGCTGCATTCTTTTAAAAAAACAATTTATTTTTGGAAATATACAAATTAAATAACGACAAGGAATGTGATTGGAAAATGTTTTCCTCATTATGAAAGATCCTCCTTTCAAAATTTTATATGATTTCCCAAATCAATTAACAAATATTTTTATTGACTAAAATTCTTCTCTTGCCAAATAAAATAGGAAAAGCATCCGAAATGCAAAAAAAATTGAAATGAAAGAAACTTTATTAATTAATTTTGACAATTAGCGCAAGGGTCTCCCTGATGTTGTTAAAATAATCGGACAGGGTGTTTACAACAAAAAATGATGGTGACAACTGCACGTTACTTTGGTATCAAAGTGGTACCTGTATTACTGTACATTTGGCAAAAAGAAATGGCACTCGATCGGTTAATCAATAACAATTTGAGTTTTGACATTTAAGAACATTATGTTGGTATTTATAATAATACAAGGTATTGATTTTTTATTTGAGGGGTATGCTAACTTTTTTTTTACAATATCAAAGTTACTAATAATTCTAGTTCTCTGCAGCAAGGTACATCGCGCACAATTGTGGAGCATACATCTTCTTATCTTTTTATTTTATGTAATAAAACTTCTTATGATATTATAATATAATAATTTTTATAAAGATTAATAGATGTTAACGATACCAATGCTCCATTTATTTTAATAAAAGATTGTTTAAAAAAAACATCTGGTAACTCAAAATAGTCGGGCAACACGAAAATAATTTTTGTTTGATTAACAATAAAGTCTAAATTCTGAGTAATGACTTACTCTTTTCAAAATAAAAAAAATATTTTTCTTCCACTAAAGTAACTTTATATTTTAAAAATATTTTTCTTCAAATCTTCAAAATATAGATCAGACATGTGAAAATGAACTATCTTTTTTTTTAAGAATTTATTCTTTTAGTTGTGTTTTTTCATCAGAAAGAGCCAAAGTAAATTTTGGATGGTTAGACCTTCCTTAATTTTCATATAAAAAAAGACAATAAAATAAATGGAGCTTTCCATCTCGTTTACTTGTCCTCGAGGAAAATCTATTGGCGTCTTTATCATGTTGCATTTGACATGGTTACGATCTTGCGTATCACAAGCAAATAATGATTGGTCTGAGTCAATAATAATAATAATAATAATAATAATAATAATAATAATAATAATAATAATAATAATAATAATAATATAACGATACTAAATATAATTTAAATTGTTTTCCCTTTTTTAAACAAATTCTATATTCATTTTTCGAATTGAATCAATTTCCTTGATTTTTTTAAAACCAAGATTAAGACAAATGGACGGTGACATTGACGAGTTAGTCAAATAAAGATTAACTAAACAATTAATGGCGATACCATCATATCAAGATACACTAAGCCGTTTTCCCCGTTTTCCATTTGTTTTTAGTCTTCCAATAATATTTGCTTACAATTGCTAACCTTAGTTATAGACACGATATATGTGTCATAAATTGTAAGAAAATACTACTAAAACACATGATCATTCAGAAGAATGAAGGTAACTAAAACTTATGAGGGAATCTTGGGAGTGAATGAATTCATTGAAACTATACATGTTCAAATTAGAAAATGCTACGTGAAAGAAAATTATACGGCGAGTCTATGTACGTGATATGGACCATATGGTAACTATTACACTTTCAATTACATGACTGCCATGTGAGTGTATACAAGGGAATCCAATTGTTGCATATGGTTGTGGGTGGCACATATCAGGCACCTTCTTTGTTTCTTTGTACCAATTCCTCCCTTAATAATGTGAAAATGATCCTTGTAATTGATGCTCCAAGATAAGGTACGAAATAAATTATAACACGAATAATAATGACACCAACAATAATACCGCCCGGATGAAATATAGAAGGAAGGAGAGAGCAAGGGAACAATACAAGGATAAATAATAGCTAAATAATAAAAAAAATCGAAACAAGAATAATACTAATGAGAAGCTATTAGGTTATTATTATAGTTGGGGTAGGGAAAGAATGGCGAGGGATGGGGTTCTATTATTACTTGACCATAGGAGCTTGGAGTGGGTCCCGGTGTAATAACTCTATCCCCGATACATCCCCCCAAATGTAGAAAGAGAAAAAAAAATGGAAAAAAAAAAGAGAAAGAAAAGCAAGTGGCAACATCTCCCCATATTTATCTACAAAAGTATTAACATGAGACATGCCATTTCTTTTGAGCTAACAAAATACATGCCACTAAAATAATGATGGATGGACAGCAAATACTTTACTTAATTCACCAAATATATTGTTCTTAACACATCCTTCGCTTTCCACGATCTCTCCTTGTTTGTCCTAATCGATAGTTAACGACATTTTTTATGGAGTATAATATTGTTTGTGGGGGTCATTTGCCATGGTGTTACATGTTAAAAATATATGAATCAAATTAAACTAATGAAATAACTATGTATATTTTAAAAGCATCAAGGCATCAACCAATCATTATATATCATCTTTGGTGGAGATCAATTGGATGTCATGCAGGTGGAATCGTGTGACACCAAGGCAAGAGATTCTCGATCGAGTCTCCTCTGTAAATTAACTGGCATCTACTGTTTGCAAATTTCGTATGTTCTCGTGATCAATTATCAAATGGCTTGTATAGAACAAATTGTGGGGCTTGCATATACGGATGCCGATATTATTTTTTCCCTACACTTCTTTTTTTTTTCAAAAACCATTTCAATTTTGCCTTAATTAGGGATTTAGAGTTCCTGAGTTTGATGAATCAATATAACTTTGGATGCTAGTTCAACAGCCTCCTTTCGCCTTGCCGGTGCCCAAAATCATGTGAATAAGTTGTCCTCTCCTTGAAACAAATAACATGTGTTTTCCGGTTCTATGCACTATATTTGAGTTTGATCCCCCATGATAATTTTTAGTTAGGGATAATTATTTTGTATATTTTGATATTGATTATCATCTTAAAAAGGATGTTGCATCGTTAATAAGATAGTTAGAAGTCTTGAATTTGAATCTCGACATCGTTCGTATTAAAAATTAATTTCTTTTCTTAGTTGTCCACATGTTTGACTTTAGGTTAGATCAAAATTATTAGGATCCACACGTAATGAAAAGTGTTGAGAAATGATATTCTTTGTAAAGGATTAAACTTTTAGTATTATTAATGACACATTTAATTTAACAGTTATAAATTCTCAAATTAATATTTTTTTATTTTGCGAAGTCTCGCTACTTCATCATTGAAATGATTGGACTTCAAGTGATCTCATATCCCTAAGATGAAGGTGTAATTTTCATTAGCTCGTAACATCAAGACAAAACATAAAATAGTAGTTATTGGGAACAAATGATTCATTCGCAATTGTAGCCGCACCAAATAAAATAAGGAAAACATACGGGTATAAATAAGTCTACACAATGGACCATTCCTAGTAATATATATACTATGCATTATAAATATCAATTTATGATGCGTGTCTATAGCAATCAATCATTTTGATTGTGCATCGTCAAGATCTAGAACTTGTGATAGATTATGGAAATCATAGAAGAATCCAAAAAAGAGTCGTGAAGCAAATGTCATGACAAATTCAAATTTCTTTTGTTATGTTAAAATGTGCAAAATAAATAAGTGGCGGCATTCGATTAGATAAACCATTGACAACTGCATAAATCACTGCATTTTCTTTTTCAATTGATGGTGAATAATGTGGTTGTTTAGGAACATATATAAGCCTTGAACATGTATTAAATAATGTTTGAGCCACAACATCAAAGGCTTGCCTAAATTGAGCAAAGGGAGTCATCTCGTATTATTTTGTCGATTTCAATTCTAAATTATTTAGTCAAATGAAAATGTGATATACCACAAATTTTCAATTTGTCATTTTAATATTCAAGAGTAATCGATCATACATCAAACCCTAGTGGTGGTAAGGAATCATAATTTTCAAGAATTGAGTATCAGACCTACAATGTCATAATTGTCATATGTCTAATTATATTGTGAGAAGCTCATACAAAAGTTTTTTTTATACATAGAGATAAAATTCGAAACCTATTAAATAAAAGGAGTATACTCCGTAACATGTCTGAGCTCCTTCTAACTAAAAATCAAATTGCGTTAGTCATATTACTCAATGTTTTATGTTTTTATGTAACAACAAGATGCATGTCTATAGCAATCAATCATTTTGATTGTACATCGTCAAGATCTGGAATTTGTGATAGCATATGATTGTAGGAATCAATGAAAAATCCAAAAAGAGTCATGAAGCAAATGTCATGACAAATTCAAATTCGATTAGTTATGTTAAAATGTGCAAAATCAATAATTGGTGGCATTCAATTAGATTAGCCATTCAAACTACATAAATCATTGCATTTTGTTTTTCAATTGGATAGTGAATAATGTGGCTGTTTAGGAACCTATGTGAGCCTTGAACCCCTATTAAATAATGTTTGAGCCACAACATCAAGGGCTCGCCCAAATTGAGTAAAGGGAGTCATCTCGCAATATTTTATCGATTTCAATTCTAAATTACTTAGTCTAATGAAATGTAATATATATATATATATATATA
>LTAE01005488.1:0-28355 GCA_001647135.1 Pontederia paniculata
AAATGTAATCTCAAGAGTCTTGAGAGGCTAACTTTGGCCATTTGAATTCTCAGAGTGTGAAAACGAGAGCCTTAGTTCCCTTTGAGAAGGGTTCGAGAGAGCTTGAGAGATTACATTGTAAGAGGTTGTTCTCCTTGTCCTCAGTACAAAAAAAGGATATTTGTAGGGAGCCTTCGCCCTTGAAGAAGGACATAGTGAACTCCGAAGATCTCGTGGAGAAGATCGGAGCGGGGACGTAGGCCAGGAGTTCGGTCGAACCTCGATAACAAACTTTATGTTTGTTTTGTGTTTGTTCTCCTTTACTCTCTCATCTGCTCATTCATATTTGTATACGTTTTGCTTCCGCTAACATAAAACTAAGAGATTTGAGCAAAGACCGTAAAATTTTTTAATACACCAATTCATCCCCCCTCCCTCCTGGTGCCATTCTAGATCCTACAATTCATCCTCTATTCCATCTCTGCTAGTTGTTGCTTCAGTAGTGACTTGGCCACTTTGCATCTCAATGATTGCTTGTCCAGCTTCTACTTATGATGCAAGATTTCTCTCTTGATCAGCTCCTGCATTTTAAAAATCAATATTTTGATCAACAATTTCATCTCTTACAGAATTTTCCCTTTGATCTTGAAGTTTATTGTCAGGTCCATTTTCTTCCTCTTGAGCTCTCTGATCTTCACCTTGATTTTCTTCTTTAGGATGTTCACTATGTCTTCCTTCTTGAGCCTCTTCTTCAACAGGTTCAAGTCTCTCTTCCGCAAGTTCAAGTCTCCCTTCTGCAGGTTCAATTCTCTCTTCTTCAACTTCAAATCTCTCTTCTGCAGCTACAGGTTCCTCTACAATGGGTTCAAGTGTCTCCTCAGGGGTGCAGGTTCACTCCTCTGAATGTTTTCTCCCCCTTTGTAATTATCAAAAGGAGGATGTGCATAGGGATCATACATTGTTGCCTTCATAAACCCATCCACAATCTCCCATTGTTGACAAGCTTGATTATGATGGACAACAATATCTTTATTGACTTCAGCACTGTCGAACTGCTCTTCTTCAATTTTTCTTAGTAGCTCAAGAGATTGACTTAGTTGGGTGGACATTGTGCTTAGCTGAGTTGACATGAGGTCCACTTTGGTGCACAAGGTAGTCCAATCTGCTCTACTTGGCCAGGCGGCTGAGAATGTAGAAGTGTCGGCTGCAGTTGTGGGAGTCCTAAGTGGCTGAGAGGGTTGCAGAGGAGTTTCAGGGTTTTCAGTTGTTGAAGTATCTCTTGGAGTTTCATATTGTGGACACATGGTATTCTGATACTCAGAAGCATATGAGAATTCAGTGGTTTGGGAAGTGTCCTTAGTGGGTCCCTTTCTGGTCAGATAGTGAAAGAGATCTTGTCATTTTTGATAGGGCGAATGATTTCTTCATTAGCAGCAAACCTAAATTTAAGGGTTTTGCGAACCATGAAGGTGATGAGGTTTCCAAAGTATAGGCAAACACCCTTGGTCCATTTAGAGTGTACCTTCTCTTTGGTTTTGATTAGTTGATACATGAGAAGATTTCCTATGGAAATTCTAGGAGCTGCAGGATCGACAAGATGTGCAAGTATAGCTAAATCAAGGAGGTTTTGTAATGACCCGCTCTAGGAAGTATAACATGAGTGATTATATGGTGGACAACTTTCATGACAGGAGAGAGGTATTTGTGAAAGGTTTCTTGAACAAAAATATCAACATTTCCTCCACTCACAGCTAGTGCAGCTTGATTTTGAGTGTAGGTGATGTGTGGCCAATGCCTTGGAGCAAGTTTTAAATGTGGGAACTCGAGAGTGTCAAGAATTTCATTCAATTTGGATTCTGTCATGGATAAATGTTTGCCATGCAGATAGATTTTAATTTCTAGATAAGTGTCATCATAGGTGAGGTTTGCATAAAAATGTTTTACAACATGGGGATGGACTGGCTGATCAAGATCAAGAAATTTAATCCAGTCAAATTGTTCAAATATTTCTTTTAGACCAGGGAGTTGAAAACTTTCCCAGTCAATGAAGTGGTATGGTTCAACTAGACGGTGTTCATCATAGTAAGTTAAGTATTGATTTTGAACCAACTCAGTAATGTACCACCGAGAACTAAAGTCTGGGTCAGTTGAAGGGGGTTTTTTGTGGTTTGATTTTCATTGAAAGGAGGTTTGGCTGTGTCAACTAGTTCTTGTGGAATGGAGGAGGATGGTTCATTTACTGGTTCATCTGTTTGTGCCCTTTTTACTAGTCTTCGTTTCTTAGCAATTTTCTTAACGGGTGACATGACTCTAGTGGATAGAGAAGAACACAATGTTTCAAGATGGCAGGAAAGAGTAGTGAAGGAAAAAGAAACGAACTGATTTGATTCTGTCAGAAAAGAATAGCATTCACAAATTTTAAACCTAGTCAGGATTTAGATGATAAAAACCTACAATTTGAACTTCACGAAGTAAGAAGTGATGTTTTAGGTTTACCTAAGTGTTTGAATCTTTGTCTGTAAACGTCTTGATTGCTTCGAGTTTGCTAGGAGTTGCAGGAGGTTTGAATGCTACTCGGAGGGAAGAAGACGGAAGAACATGAAGAGTCGCCTTTGAGTATATTCAAAATATAATGACGATTAGGGGTGACCCACTATATATATATCGTGTACGCAACATCGGTCGCCCGAAATGAATGATAGGTCGATCGAAGTAGAGTGGGATGTTAAGTCATGGTCGCAATGGTCGCCCTATGATTTTAGTGGACTACCTTTGCTTGATTTGTTCCTAAGTCATGAACTAATTTTGGTCATCCGGAGTATGGACAACGGACGTCCGAAGTCCTAAGTATGATAAGACATTCAAAACATAGGACGCCCTCGGTTTGTACAACGGTCGACCGGTCTTTGGTAGGATATTTGGATTGGTCGCCCAAAGTTTTCAATGGGCATCCGCTACATGAGATACTATATTTTGATGGTTTATTACGGACGCCTAGAGACTTTTAGTGGGCGTCCACTGATTGGGATCACTAGATATCAACAATGTGTTTCGGATGCTCAAAATACAGGGAGTGGACGTCCGAAGTTAACCTGATACTTAAACACCTTATCATTTACTACACAAGGTTCCTTATAGTTCCATTTAGGACAGATATCTAGGAGAAAATAAAAGTCTTTCATGTATGTGTTGTGCAACATAGTCAATTTACAACTTTATTAATCAGTGATACTCATATAAGCAAGTCACCAATAAGTTAAGTTGTTTGTTAAGTTCCTAAGTCCATCATTCCAATTTCTCCCTTTAATTTATTAAACCTATCTCCTCCCAAGGATTTTGTGAAAATGGCAGCTAACTGTCTCTCAGTTGAGACATATTCTATAGAGATGGTTTTGAGTGATTCTAATAAAATAATATCTTAAGTCAATGTGTTTGGTTCTTGAGTGCTACACAGGGTTCTTGGTCATTTCTATTGCGCTGGTGTTATCACACCTTAATGGCATAGTTTCAACTTTATGCCATAATCTAGGAGTTGTTGTCTCATCCACAACAGTTGCGCACAACAACTTCCAGCAGCAAAATATTCAGCTTCAGTTGTGGATAGTGCAATTGAGTTTTATTTCTTACTGGCCCAGGATATTAGTGAGCTGCCCAGGAAACAACACATACCACTAATGAACATATAGAATTCTATCTACTCTAAATCCAGCAAAGTCAGAGTTAGTGTAGGCATGAAGGTCAAATAGAGAATCTTTGTCATACCGCAAACCTAAGTTTGGAGTACTTTTAAGATACCTCAGAATTCTATTGGTGGCAATCAAGTGAGAATACTTGGGATTTGCCTGAAATCTGGCACATAGACATACACTAGACATAATGTCTGGTCTACAGGCAATCAAGTATAGGAGACTTTTAATCATACCTCTGTATAATTTATGATTCACATTTTATCCTTTTTCATCATTATCCAGTTTAGTGAGCGTGCTCATTGGAGTAGAGCTAGGCTTACAATCTTCCATTCTAAGTCTCTCAAGCAACTCCTTTGTGTATTTTCCTTGATTCAGAAAAATTTCATCCTTAGATTATTTAACTTGAAAACCAAGGAAATATGTTAACTCCCCCACTAAACTCATTTCAAACTCTTTATGCATGAGGGTTTCGAATTCTTTACGCATTTGAAAATTTGTGAATCCATAAATAATATCATCCACATAGATATGCACAACTAATATATCATTCCCAAAATATTTTAAGAATAGAGTAGTGTCCACTTTTCCTTTTGAAAAATTATTTTCAAGAAGAAATGAGTTTAATCTCTCATACCAAGCTCTAGGAGCTTGCTTTAACCCATATAGTGCCTTAGAGAGTTTAAACACATGATCCGGGTGTTTTGAATTCTCGAAACTTGGAAGTTGTTCTACATAAACTTCCTCATTTATGTATCCATTTAGAACTGCTGATTTCACATCCATTTGAAATAGTTTAAAATTCTTGAAGCAAGCAAATGCTAAAAGAATTCTTATTGTCTCTAACCGAGCAACTGGTGCAAATGTTTCATCAAAATCAATTCCTTCAATTTGAGAGTATCTTTTTGCAACTAATCTAGCTTTGTTCCTAACTACAACTCCAGTTTCATCTAGCTTATTTTTTAAAATTCATTTTGTTCCAACTATNAATGCTAAAAGAATTCTTATTGTCTCTAACCGAGCAACTGGTGCAAATGTTTCATCAAAATCAATTCCTTCAATTTGAGAGTATCTTTTTGCAACTAATCTAGCTTTGTTCCTAACTACAACTCCAGTTTCATCTAGCTTATTTTTTAAAATTCATTTTGTTCCAACTATGGGATGATCCTTAGGTCTCTTAACCAATTACCAAACTTGATTTCTCTCAAAGTTATTTAGCTTTTCATGCATGACATTTATCCAATTTGGATCATCCAATGCATCATCATAGTCTTGGGTTCTATTTGAGATAGAAAGGCAAAGAATGCACATAAATTTTTTAATGATTTTCTTGTCCTCACACCTTCATTTATATCTCCAATAATATTTTCTAAGGGATGTGAATGTACTTGTCTTCAATCATTTTGTTCTATAGGAGGCAATTCTATTTCTAAATCAATTCCTCGTGGGTTTTCCTCATAACTACAACAATTTCATTAGTGGTAGTTTCAATGTGTTGAGAATCTTCATCCTTATGAGTTAGCTCATCCAAATCATGATCATCCTCATTTTTTTCTTCTATGATCTTAACATTTTCAAGTTGATTAATGATATTATCAATTTCGTTGAAAGTAACATGTATTGATTCCTCAACTACTAATGTTCTTTTGTTGTACACTCTACAAACTTTGCTAAGATTTGAGTATCCTAGAAAAAGAGCATCATCACTCTTTTCATCAAATTTTCCTAGCTTATCTAAGGTTCTCAAAATAAAACATTTGCACCCAAATGCTCTAAAGTAAGAAATGTTTGGTCTTTTGTCATACATCATTTCAAAATATGTTTTCATCTCTAAAGGTTTGATCAACACTCTGTTTTGAATATAATAGGAGGTGTTAACAGCTTCTGCCCCAAAATATTTGGGCAGCTTGTTCTCAGCAAGGTCCTAGTAATCTCAATTAGAGTTTTATTTTTTCTCTCAACTACTCCATTTTGTTGTGGAGTTTTTGGTGTTGAGAATTGATGAAGAATTCCATTATTCTCACAGAATTCTTCAAACCTTAGATTTTCGAATTCTCCTCCATGATCACTTCGGATCTTGGAGATTTTCATATTCAATTCATTTTAAACTCTATTTACAAAAATAATAAACATATCAAAAGTTTCTTATGTGCAAGAAATAAGGTCCATGTGAATCGAGAGAAGTCATCTACATTCACACACACATATTTCTTACCACCAACGCTGGTGGTGCAGATTGGTTCGAATAAATCAACATGTATTAATTGGAGAGGCCTACTTGTAGAAATCTCATTTTTTTTATTTGAAGGATGCCCTATGTTGTTTGCCTTTTTGACATGAAGAACAAAAAGCATTATTCTCAATCTTATTTTTGGCCAAACCTCTAGCAAGATTATGTTTCACTAATTTATGCATGACTTTATAGTTTAAGTGTCCTAATCTTTTATGTCATAGTTCAATTTCATCATGCATAATATTTAGGCATTTGTGATTAGGCAAATCATCAAAGTCAATCACATACACATTTTGATGCCTTAATCCCATATGCAAGATATTTTCAGTGTTATCATATTAAACATTTGTTTTGTCCAAACTTAACAATGTAGTTCTTATCACATAGTTGGCTGATACTTAACAAGTTATGTTTTAAGTTATCTACTAATTATACATCTTCTATAATTACATTATCAAGTTTTTCAATGTTACTTTTATCAAGAATTTTCCCTTGATTGTTATCCCCAAAAGTTACTCTTCCACTTTGTGTTCTTATTATGCTCAAAAAGTTTTCTTCATTCCCAATCATATGTCTTGAGTAGCCACTGTCAAGGTACCATCTTGTTGGTTTTCTTTTGCTTCTTTTGGCACCCTGCAAGAACAACACATAATTTATGTTTTTGGTACCCAAAATACTTTGGATCCAGAGGTGTTAGTGTTGAAAGTTTCCTTAGGAATCCAAATTTGTCTAACATTGGAATGAAAACTCCTCCTAGCTTTACATTCAAAATTATAGTGTCCTAAATGATTATAACAGAAGCATGTAACATTCTTTGCATATAGTTTCTTACAGCTATGATGATTATAAGTTTTTTTTTGTTATGCATTTGTACAAGCTATGCATTTCTGTTAGTGTGCATAATTTTTGGTTTAACAGAAATGTTATTATATTTATAGGAGTGATATAGGAGTAAGAATATACATATCCATTTTTAACAGTATGCACGTGAACAGGTTTAGTGTTTCTATGATACATGAAAGCATAATTCTTTTGATTTGGTTTAATTTCAACATTTATACACCTAATATTTGCATTTTCTTTTGATGACAGCCCATTATTTTCATGAACATAACCATGCTTAGTACCTATAACAGTTTTAGCTTTAAAGTTCACAATATTCTTATCTTTAGTTTTAGAGCTAGTAGAAGCACTTCTAGACTCATTTACACAAGTGGAGGTGCTAGGCAAATTTGGATCAAAAGTGTGTGAAGCTTTTATAAAAGTGGTCGTTTGAGATATATTATTACTAAAGGAGTCAAAACCTAAACACTACATCTAATATTTTTTTACCATACGAGAATGTTTCAAATTTATCTTAAAACTATTTGAGATATATTATCTTAAAAGTTCTTGTTCAAAGGACTTTTATGTTGTGATAATATTACATCTAATATATTTCTACCATATGAGAATGTTTCAAATTTATTCTTAATATCAAACAGTTTTGATTTCAAAGAATTTATAGTTTCAACATGTTTCTCTAAGTTATCATTATTAATTACCATTTGGGCATTCAAATCAGAAATTTATTTTTCAAAATCAGCATTGTTTTCCTTCAACTTATTATTTTCTTGAACAAGATTATCATTTTTTCTTTTCAAGATAGAGTATTTTCTGATCATAATGTTGAATTCTTTGTGCATGTCAAATAAAATATCTTCATTACAGTCATCTTCATTATCATCAGTATCACTATCATTATCATTAGTGTGACTAGAGCATACTTCATCATCTGCCATGAGACACAATAATATTTCCTCTTCCTTCTCTAAGGATGCTCCTTCAGCTTTACTGTCTTCATCACTTGAATCATCCCAAGTGACTTTAAGTGTTTTCTTCTTCTTGTAATCTGAGGAGCTCTTCCCTTTGTTCTTTCTATTCAGTGTAGGACACTCGCTCTCGTAGTGTCCAAATTTGTTGCATTCATAGCATTTTATCCTTGACTTATCAATTGGTCACTTTTTCCTTAATTCTCTTTTCTTCTGAGAGAGCTTCATGAATTTTCTGAACTTCTTTGCATATAGAGCCAGCTTCTCCTTACTGAAATATGCATCACTTTCATCAGATTTTCCATCTTCATCATCAGTTTCAATTTTCTTTGATTTCAAGGTTAAAGTCTTCTTTCTTGAACCAGCTTCTTCTTTTTCTTCTTCAAGAGTCATCTCATAGGTCAGGAGGGATCCTATGAGATCATCAAAGTCCAGCTTGTTCAAATCCTATTGTCCCTCGACCATAGTTCTTTTCATATGGCATTTCAGTCTTAAGGACCTGAGGAACTTTTTCACTCTTTGAGCATTAGACTTTAGGTCGCCCAAAGCGGCTAACTCATTCACAATATCATTAAACCTAACTAACATATTATTTACAGACTCATCATGCTTCATTTTAAAAGAATCATATTGATGATTTAAGATATTTAGTTTTGATTCTTTAACTTTTTCAGTTCCTTCATGTGTAACTACAAGTTTTTTCTAGATTTCATTTGCACTACTACAAGAAGATATTCTATTGAATTCTATTTGATCTAATGCACAAAAGGAAATGGTTTTTGCCTTCCAATCTAGTTTAATTAGATTCCTAATTGTAGAGTCATATTCACTGCTAGGTATGAGAGTATGAACACCATTTACTACTCTAGTAGGTAACTCAAAACCATTTTCAATGACATCCCAAATGTCACTGTTCATGGAGCATACATAGGCTTGCGACTTAATCTTCCAATAGAAGAAGTTAGATGCATCGAAGAGAGGAGGTCTGGAGGTAGATTATCCTTCACCTAGTGTAAAATTGTTTGATGCCATTTTGGCTCTAGATTGTTGGATCTATGCGAGATTTGTAAATAGATGCAAATTTGTGAGCAATCTTGCTCTGATACCAATTGTAGGATCTGGATGGAACCAAGAGGGGGAGTGAATTTGTGTATTAAAAAATTTCGGCAATCTAAAAAACTAGTTATCGTAGCGGAAGCACTCAAATGCAAATGCAAGGCAGAAGAAAATAAGCAAACACACAAAGATTTGTTGACGAGTTTCGGCCGAACTCCTTGTCTACGTTCCCACTCCGGTCTTCTCAAGCTCGAGACCTCCGGAGATCACTAAACTCCTTCTTCAAGGGTGAAGGCTCCCTTACAACTTCTTCTTCTCCTGTCTTCCTCTTGAGGACAAGGAGACAACCTCTTACAAATGTTCACTCTTGAAAGCTCAATCTACTTCCTTCTATTCTGGATTTGACACTCGAATACTCAAAAGGAGGAACTAAGGCTTCTTCACTCAAGCTTTAGAGTTTGCTAATCAAATTGCCAAAGTTATTTCCCAAGACTCTTGGGATTATAAAGTTATTTCCCAAGACTCTTGGGATTATAATTTATACTCATGTACAAACGACCTAATCTCTCTCTAAGAAAATTAGTCGTTAATGCAAGTACAATACTCTTCACCTACTCCTCGGTTGTCCGCTTCCTCTGCTCTGGTCGACCACTACTTCAGTGAGGTTATCCATTGAACTGCAGTCTGGTGCTTCGATCGTACACCGTTCACCTTCGGACGTCCGCAGTTCAAAGCTTTAGCCTTTGTTCCTTTGTCAAACTCCTTCGATCGCCCGCTGATTGCACGCCAATCCTTCGGTCGCCCGATCTTGACTTGTGCTAAGTTCTTCAACTCTTCTCTGGTCGTCCACTGATTGCACACCAATCCTCCAGTCGACCTTTACTTCAGTTGAAGTCTCTTGTCAAACTCCTTCGATCGTCCATTGGTTGCACGCAAATACTTCGGTCGCCTGATCTTGACTTGTGCTTAGTTCTTCAACTCTTTTCTGGTCGTCCGCTGATTGCACACCAATCCTCTGGTCGACCTTTACTTAAGTTGAAGTCTCTTGTCAAGCTCCTTCAATCGTTCGTTGGTTGCATGCCAATCCTTCGGTCGCCCGATCTTGATTTGTACTTAGTTCTTCAATGCTTCACTGATCGTCCATTAATTCTTCCTAAATCCTTTGGACGTCCATTGTCTCTTCATCAAGTACTTCGGTCGTGCGCTCATTTCTCACTGAGATCCTCGGGTGTCCGTAGTTCCCTTCTGACATTCTCCGGACGTCCTTTGTCTCTTCACCAAGTACTCCGGTCGTTCGCGCATTTCTCACTGAGATCCTCGGGTGTTCGTAGTTCCCTTCTGACATTCTTCGGACGTCCTCTGACAATACTCAGATTCTTTGAACGACCTTTCATTCTTTAGTCAGGTTCGTTGGTCGTCCGCTGATTCTATCTCACAAGCTTTCGAATGTCCATTGTCTTCACATGAATTACGACGGTCGTCTGTTGATCCTTCGAATCTCCTTTCATTTCTTCATTCCAGCTCAGATACTCTTCCGGTCGTCCACTGCTTTAATACTAAAGCTCTTGAACGACCTTTCTTTTTGTCTAAAGTCACTCGGTTGTCCGCTCTTCAACTTCGGACGTCCTTTCTTTCTCCCCATCATTTCCTTGATCGCCCACTACTTTAACTCCAAAGCCTTCAGATGACCTTTCGCTCTTCAACTTCGGGTGGCCTTTCTTTTTGCTTGTCATTCCTTTGGTCATCCACTTTTTTAAGCCCTAAGCTTTCGGACGACCTCTTTCCTCAACAGAATACTTCGGTCGCCCACTGTGCCTTCTCGATTGATTGCTCAGTATTTAGTTCCTATTTCTTCAGTTTTATTTCTTTACTCTCATCGTCCTCTTTGCATCCTTAGGACGATCACTTCACACTTAGAATTTTTCCTTTACGTCTTTGCTGTCCATAGGTCGTCTGTTCTTCAACTTCGGTCGACCTATCATTGATTGAACATAAAAATCCTGTCTTTCATAGATCAATTCAAAAACTCATTAGTACAAACTAAGCTTCCTCACAAATTTGTGATCATCAAAATAATCTCAGGATCCTAGGTTCAACAGCAAAAAGGTCATAACGTGCGCCCTCTCCAATTAGAATCGAGTCCGCAACATGCGTGTCACAGATGTTGTAAGCCTCCTACGTGTCGACGTTGGATATGGCTTTTCTCTGCCACTGCCCTCACCGCTGCCGTGAGAGGATCACCGAACTTTGTGCGTCGCTACTTTGCTGCTTTCTTTTTCTCCCTTGTTGCTGCGACGTCCTCTACCTGATGTGTCGCCGCTGCCTCCCTACGCATCGCTACCGCCTTGTGCTCGCCACTTCCTCCTTGCGCGTCGTCGTGCTGTTCGTGCGCGTCGACGCTACGTGTTTTAGAGACTCGCGCTCTGATACCACTGTTGTACCCAAGAGATGATGGGAGCGGCGGAGGCGACGACTTAACAAAGAAAGAACAGAGGTAGTAGAAAAAAAACAGAGGAGAAAAGAATTTGAAGAACTCACAACCGAGAAATATTTTTTTTATTGATTAGAAAAGACTATTTATATTACAAGAGTTCAATTTAGAAGATAAAAATTAATCCTAATCTAAGAAGATAAATCTAAAATAAGATAAAAAATAAAATTAAACTTAATCTCTTAAATCAAATTAATTGAATTATTCTCATCAGGATTAATCCCCAACAGAACACATGCTCATGAGATACATGTGTGAATGTTGTCATCATTCTGAAAATCAATTAATGTTTTACTAAGTCTAAATGTTTCCCAATTAATTCTAAAAATATCAACAATCCCAATCAAATTGTTATCATAAATTGTGCAACTATCACATAATTAGTTAGCCAATTATAAGATTTATCAGCTATGAATTGATATTGTCTTAACATGAAGTTTAAAGTCTGACGTGATAGGATTTTGAGTTTAGAGCTTACGTCTATGATTTGTTCATATTTCAAAGAAAGTTTTTGAAAATAGATTAATATCAAATGACTTCATATCTTAAAATCAACTTATAAGCTCAAATTATAAGTTAATGCAATAGATAAATACAAATAATAATACCTTTTAAAATAAAATGAAAATAAATATATCATGCATAACTTTTTTATATTAATAACTATAACCAATAACAATTGTTATTTTAATTAATAATAGTTATACTCAATAATTAGTGATATATTATTATTAATGATAATACTATTATCATATTATGAATAACAATAATAATATAAGATAAAAGATATTAAATAATAATATATTATTATTTTGATATGTTATTATTATTATTAGTGTTGTTGTAATTATATGATTTGTCTTATTATATTATATTTTATTTATGTAAGTTAAAAAATAGTAAGTATGAAAAAAAAATATAAATAAAATTGTCATTTGAGTGGCGATATGAAAAGATATCTCTTCCTTGAAAATTTGGATTTGCCTAAATAATTTAGATTTGCCTAATTTAGATATATGGTGGGGTCAAATGATTTTAAGGTTCAAACTACCAGTAATATAAAGTTTAGTTGCAGAAAGCACCCCATTATAGTAATGAAAGAAGGATGATTAACACTTTGGTTGATAATCTTTTTACCCTTAAATAATATGAAGTCATAATGAGAACATGAGCAGCGTGTATCATTATGACTAGTAATACCTCTATGTCATCTGGTTTGATTAATCATTTTGAAGTACTAGGATTGAAAAGATAATGTATGTTCCCCTTTAAATAAAAGATCATGTTTATTGTTTAGTTTGCTCATAAAATAGCTATGTAAAACGAAAGAAGTGTTCGCCAATGTGCTTCCACCTTCGGATTTAGTTCCAGTAGTGATTTTTAATTTAAGAATTAAATCAAGTTTACTTTTATGATGGCATAATCAATGTACTTTCAATCTAATGATTAATCTATATGTATATATCTTCTTTTAACCGTTACTTTGCTTACGGTTAGTTACTGGTGGCTGAATATTGTGTTTATGCTTGGCAGGTGTAGATATGCTTATGAAGGCCGCTGGAAAAGATTGCATCTCTCTATTCAGTATCCTTTTGTGAGATTGGCGGTTACTTCTTGAATTCTTATGTGTTATATCCCCTTTTCTTTAAATTTACACCAAACTGAACTCACCAAAAGGGTGTAAAAGAGAGCACATATCACTAACTTGCATCAGTGTGATTATTGTGGAAATACTAACTCTGTTTTGAGTATATGCTTTCATTGATTAGCTGGAACTCATTGAGTAAATAGAATGGAACCATATTAACTAGTACATAGACTAGGTTCTGGATTAGGAAATAGAATGGAACCATATTAGCTAGTATATAGACTAGGTTCTGGATTGTTTTACTAGTTATTCTAGTAAAACAATCTGTGTCAAGTGGAACAAACTCCAATTACTAGTTATTTGTTCTCTATTTTATTCATTAATTCTATTTTCCAGATAAATATCATGATTGGGTTAACGCTGAGTTCATGTTGGAAAAGTGCCTGGTGGGTGTGTTGGATTCCAGTTGATTTGAACCGTTGTTCAATTGTGTTGTGCTTTCAACGTGAAGATTCCTGATTAATCTAGTGAGGCCCATGAAAAAAAAAAAGTTCAATTGTTTATACCCTTGGAAATTTGTTGCATATATCATGCAAAAGAGTAATCTTATAGTGGAGATTCGATGCCAAAGTCTGCATCAGTTGGTCATAATAATTATACATGGCATGAGCATTGTGTACATAATTTATGGATGTTATGGAGGATGAACAAGGAATATTTGTGATTGTGGTTCTTTTGTGTTATAGTTTCAGACCGACATTTAAGTCCTAATAAAGAATTATACTCTGCCTCATTCGCTTAGTTGAATTCTGGAATAGGACTCACGATTGTTTGTTTAAAATTTAAACAACAAAATAATATAATTTTTTTTCTATTCTTATGCAAGGATCTTGTATATATGGTACTACTGTGCCAATTAGAAACATCCGTCCGCAGTTAAACTGAACTTCATAGAGTGTTTTTTTTAGGCAATTTATTTTAATCTTTTTTTATGTAGATGAACATTTTTAGTCTTTAAAGGATTTATTTTTCTTTTGGTAAATTTTGAAGGTATTTGGTTGGTGTGCTTAGAAAAACTCATGAAAAAATATCCAATGTACGCATTCCAACAAATGCGTTTAATCTAAGTCCTTTTTAAACTACAAAACCTTCTCACATTTTTTCCTTATGTCTTATTTAGATTGAGATATTAGAAAGAATAAGGTGAAAAATGGTTAGGTGGTGTTAGTTAAATCATGTTTGAATAAAAAAATTATAAAAGTTATATGGGGTTTGGAGGGGTGAGTCATACCTCCAAACTTCAAATATTTCACTCCATCAAATTGGTAGAATTAGAGGGAATGAAATTTTTTAAGCAAAACTACTCCTTTAAATAACTTTCTGAAATTATATCATAGTTCATTTAAAATTATATTATTCTTTATATTATTTTGATTTATGATAGAAAAATATTTGACTTGAGTTTATTTGTTGGTTTAACTTTTTTCTATCTTATTTTATAATTATTTAATACTTATATTTGTTTAGCTTTTATTCATTCACATTTATTTTTCTTCGGACTAAATTTTTGTCATAATATTTTAAATTTATTGAATGTCATCATAATATTTTTTTTAAAATTAATTATTTTTATTGAATTTGGGATAAATAATTATTTTTATGATCATTTTTACTTTAGCATCTTAAAGTATTATCATTTGAACAATATTTTTTATTTATGTAATGATAATATTTATTTTTTTATTCTTTTTATATTTATCTATCATCTTCGATATTTTTTTATCTTTATTTTAAAAAAATAAAAAGATAAAAAATATTGTGAAAGAAATAAAATACATTGAGAGAAAAACAGTACTAAAGATAAGAAAAAAAATATATAAAGAGATATAAATAATGATAAATGTATAAATATTATCATAAATCACATAAATATATAATAATATTATATTTATTAAGAGTCATAAATAATAATATATTATAAAGGATATAAATATTTTTTATTTAAATTATTCAAATATGTCATGATTAGTTTAACGCATCTACCATCATAAAATTTTATGCAAACATGAGTTTAATAATAATCCACCTTACTTCACCACACTCCACCACCCCACCATATACTCTACCATCTCATACCACCATATATCTTTATTTTAATCTTTTTTTTATGTAGATGAACATTTTTAGTCTTTAAAGGATTTATTTTTCTTTTGGTAAATTTTGAAGGTATTTGGTTGGTGTACTTAGAAAAACTCATGAAAAAATATCCAATGTACGCATTCCAACAAATGCGTTTAATCCAAGTCCTTTTTAAACTACAAAACCTTCTGAAGGTTTCTTTATTGTCAAATATATTTCTCGACGGTAATGATATCACTCTCGTTAATAGTCTTAGGAAAATAAATCATTAGGAATGATTTGAAATTTGAAACACACTATTTCTTGCATTCGACTGTCTTCTTCTGTAATTGAAAAATTAAGCTTTTCCAGTTCAACCGACAGATAACAATAGAAAATTGACATGCAAATATATATTCTTTTCTAGAATTCAAATTGAGATGATTTTACTCATTGTTATGTTGACATTGTATGAATTTATTAATGTGCTCAACTTTATCGAATGTTAATCCAGATATTACATATAATATAACACCAATTTTTGTTGTTTTTTAGTTCGACATATGAATCATCTTTTCTGAAAGGGGTATGTCATACATGATGTTTTCCTCATCCTTGTGGTGTGTTAAACTGTTAATTGTTGATGCTAATAAGTAAACATCACGCAATAGTGGTGGCCAATCCTAGTCGGCCATGTCACAAATCCTCTTAGCATATATGATGTATGAGAAGTTTGTTTCAATTCATTTTTTCTATCTTTGGTTAATCAATACATAATGATAGACCTATCATTTACCACTGGTAATAAACATATATAATAAAAGTTCATTTGCAAACAAGATGAAAGTAGAAGTTGAACAATTAGCTTCTAATGAGAAGGAACTTTCTACGGGTATTATACCCACTGGTCCACTATCTCTTTGTTATATAACGTACATATAGAAGAATATATACTGATTAATAAGTTATTTTTTCAAATCAATAGTACTGTATTTGTAAGAATACTAACATAAATTTCATACACATTTTAAGGATGAGACGTTAACGTCGACAGTAGCATGTCAAATTGGTTTTTGCTTGGGTCAACATTGATGCATTATTTTTCTTTTAAATTTATTGTTGTTGGATCATGCATGCATTATGTTACAATATATTTTGTGTCTGCATATCTATTCTTATCTGAAGTAAAAAAAACAGTGTCAACATTAGATATTTCAGAAAAACAAGTTGAATCCTTGACTTGTTTCGTTTTTTAATGGCGTTATTTTTAGTTGGATCCTTGATTTCTTTTATAAAGTCAATTTAAGTTGTTATTATTATTATTATTATTATTATTATTATTAGTAGTAGTAGTAGTAGTAGTAGTAGTAGTAGTTCGCCAATATAGAAGAAGAAAATAAGATCTTACGGTACCATTTAATTACATTGATGCATGAAAATTGGGTATTAGTATTTGAAATTTAAATCAATCAATATTTGGGGATTGCATATTTAAGATACGGTTTCGTCCCCTAAGCAATTAATTTTGACGATTAGTAAATGTACCGGGTACGGCTCTAAATATCCAACCATGAATGCGTAATATTATTAACTTAATTACTATATTAGACGGACGTAACGGCATCAACGTGCACTAAATTGGGCAGTAGATGTGCGATTAATTGATTGATACAAGTAAATGGACTTTGCCATATGAATATGGATTGAGTTAATTATGCACGTGATCATATATATATATACATACCTTCCGCATATACATAACGCATGTCATATATACATACGTACAAATATATATTATAAATATGGGCGGCATCAGCATATCATATCAATTCATCAATAAGCTCACCGCATGCACCAGAAAGAACAACATGATGGTCAGTAGCCGGAACTAGCAAAAAGTTCCATTTTTATCGTTTCTATTGTATATATGCATATATGTATATGTTTGGAATGTTTTTTCCTTCATTTCATGGTATATAATCAAGTGTCCTGTTATATACGTTTTTTTATTAGAAAATGATAATTTTGCAGGGACGTCGACGTTTGAGCTCCCAGCTCTCTTGGTTCGTTACCTTGGTTGTTGTGATTGACTCATCGTGCGCCCTCGTCGGTGCAAAACTCGCAGGACGTACACCGACGACGTATAATGTGCTCAAATATGGTGCCGTCGGAAATGGCCGAAGAGATGATACCAAGGTACATGCTCTCTCTCTCTCTCTCTCTCTCTCTCTCTCTCTCTCTCTCTCTTATATGCATATATACATGCATGCAGGCGTTTGTGGCAGCTTGGAATGCTACGTGCAGCGACGCCGGAAGTCCGACGTTACTCGTTCCAAGAGGCAAGACGTTCATGGTCGGCCAATTGGAACTTTGGGGCCAATGCAACTCCCCGGTCCATGTCCAGGTATTATTATTATTATTATTATTATTATTATTATTATTATTATTATTATTATTATTATTATTATTAATGGAAAAAAATAGTTAATAATTTAGATTTTTAATTATCGATTAGGTGGATGGTAATGTGGTGAGGCCTAATAAAAAATGGAAGGACGCGGCGTCGTGGATACAGTTCATAAGTATCGATGGCCTCACCATCGATGGCAATGGACAGCTCGACGGCACAGGCCATATTTACTGGCTCTGCAAAGCTAAACGAGTATCTACGCCAATTTTTCTTTTCATATCAACTTTTCTTTTACTTTTTATGAAATCTCCTTTTACGCAAATTTCTTACTGTTATTTTTTTGGGGGTTATATTATTTTCTGATTATTCATTATTTTGTCTTCTTTGTTTGCTTGTTTTTAAACAAACCATGCAGACGTGCAAGGTTGCACCCAACGTAAGTTATAAATTTATACTTAATTAATTATCTAGATCATTGAACTATTTTTGTTTATCGGTTTTATCCTAATATATATGTATATGTATATGTATATATTAATAATTTTCTAATACATTTTCTGATCAGACGTTGGTTCTTCTGGGCATTAAGAACCTCGATCTCAGTGGGTTGAAATTCAGAAACAGTTGTCAATTTCATATAGCCCTCGGATGGTGCAACGCGGCGTCCGTTCATCATCTCACGATCGAAGCTCCGGAGGACTCCCCCAACACCGACGGCATCCACATCGACACCACTCACAACCTCCAAATTTGGAACAACATTATTGGCACCGGTACAAATTAATCTTACATATATAGATAATTATATTTTTTATTTATTATCTTATTTATTATGTTATTGTCGTCGTTGTTGTTGTTATTGTTATTGTTATTGTTATTGTTATTGTTTATAATTAATCGTCAGCGGTGAATGCAGTTTTATTTCTGTTTTTAACCGTGTTTAAATCTTTGCATATACTATATGTGGAATATTTGTAGGTGATGATTGCATATCGATTGGGAATGGTTCCATCAACATTAACGTAAACAACATTATATGCGGCCCTGGTCATGGCATCAGGTGATCATGCAATATCAATATTAGTTAGTTAGTTAGTTAAATTGGAAAGTATTACATTAACTCTAATTTCTAAATCTTAGTTTTTTTTCATATATAAGATAAATAATTAATTTTATCATCATCATCGTCCTCTCTCTATCTATCTATATAGCCAAATTAAATACAAACCAATATATCCTGAGGTATTTAAATGATATAATCTTGTACTACAGCATTGGCAGCCTGGGGAAAAGTAACAGTGAAGCCCAAGTGGAAAAGATTAAGATCACCAACAGCTATATCTTTGACGCGGATAACGGCCTTCGGATTAAAACATGGCAGGTGAGAGTACGTATATGTATGTATGTAATATGTTTTAAAGTAGTTACGGTTGAGTTAATTCCTCTTCCTAATAAATGTTTATCAGTAATATTTAATGTTTGATTCGACGAAATGTTCATCTCAACATTTCTGTATTAGAAGTCGAACCTTGTAAATATCTGTATATATAGCTTTTTAATTACTTATAATCAAATTAAATTATGTTATGCATTAGTATTATATATTTCTTTTAAATCATGCATTGATTTACATGAGCATGGATTTCTGATCATTTTGTTGTGTATTATTAAAATGTATAGGGAGGATCTGGATATGCAAGAGAAATATTATACAAAAACATCGTCGTCCGAAACGTGCGCAGACCTATACTTATAGATCAATACTACTGCCCTTTCCAAGTTTGCAAACCCAAGGTACATATATGCATAATTATAATTAATTAATCAATTAATAGTAATTTCTGGGAAAATTATATGTAATACAATACAATATATTGTATGTGTATATTATTACAGTCATCTGCCGTGAAGATAAGTGATGTGAGATACATGAATGTGAGGGGGACATCGTCGAGCGAGGTGGCCGTGACACTCAACTGCAGCGCAAGCGTACCCTGCACAGGCATCCATATGGACGCCATTTACATCCGACATGCAAACAAGCCAGAACATGATCATGTTGATGCTGCTGCTGCTGCTGCTGCTGCTAGGACGACTAGTTCAGTCTGCACCAATTCTTACGGGACCAAGAGAGGAACTCTTGTGCCCCACGTTCCATGCTTAAAGCCCACCTTCCTTAATTAATTAATTACTTTATATATTTCTAGTCGTTTTATAATACTTAGTTAATTAGTTAGTTCAGGAGGCGCACGTCTTTTATTACTTTACTTGTTTTTAAGGTCTTTTAATCTTAGGTTTTTGCGCAATAAAAGGTTATCTGTAATTCTGTATGTATGTATATGTGTAGGCGAAAGTATGAACGAAGATGTCTTAGCTTTTGCCAATTGATTAAGAATATGCATTTTACACGAGTTAATGATTTGTGCCTCATTGTTGCTCTCGATCCATCGTTTTCTTGATTAATACTCTTTTTTTTTTCAATTCTCAATAATAATAGTAATAATAATAACAATAATAATAATAATAATAATAATTTTATAAATTCGTATTCAAGAGCCTCCTGCTTGATTGTCGTTGGAAATAAGTTTACTAGGCCGTCGATTGATGGACCATTATGGCTGTGTTTGGCAACCCAAAAAATAGAGTTTAAATTAGAGTTTAGAGGTTTGACTTGGTCAAACCGCTATTTTTTTATAATAAAGTGTTTGGTAATTATTTTATAGGTAAGCGGTTAGCGGTTGGGTGGTAGACTATTTTAATTAACGTTTAGTAGATGAAAAATAGAGGTTGAACTTTTATACCCAATGTACCCTTCTTTTTTATTAGAACTTTTATTAGAGTTTGAGCTATACATATAATCATAAAATACTTATTAACATTTTAAATATTATTGACATTAGTAAATATAATTTTTTTAATTTAAATATTAATGAAAAATAGAGGTTGAACTTTTATACCCAATGTACCCTTCTTTTTTATTAGAACTTTTATTAGAGTTTGAGCTATACATATAATCATAAAATACTTATTAACATTTTAAATATTATTGACATTAGTAAATATAATTTTTTTAATTTAAATATTTTATTTATTCATGTATAGTTAGTTAAGAAGATTATTCTAAATTAGTTATCATAAATCACATAAAAAGTTTTTAGAAAGTACGTAATATTATAAATTAAATAATTTATCATATTGATGTATTAAGCCTATTTACGTCATTTTATAGTTATCAATTAATTTCACTACCATATTTATTAAATATTTTTTTATTATCACCTTAACGAACCGCTAAATATTGATCGTTAATAATTAACCGCTATCCGCTAAATAAACCTCTATCCGCTCTTAAATCGCTATCCGCTTATTAATCCGCTATTCATGTCAAACACAACCTATAACTCATAACTTATGGTGCAAAAGATGAAGCGAAAAAAAGAACGTCCGCGCAATTATAATATTGTTAAGATTCAGTTTGAAATGTGCGAACAGCTAATAACCGGCGAGTAACTAATAATTAGCAATTAGTGAATATCAAATGAACTATTAAATTTAATAAAAGTGTTTGATAAATTAATGCAATGTTCGATGAATATAAATAATTAAAAAGAATATCAATAATTATTTAATTAGTTCAAATTATTGATGTATCTTAAAATAAAAAACACATTTTTATTTTAAATATTTTAAATAATAATAATAATAAATATTTAATCAAATAATCTGTAACTAATCAGATATCAATAAATTAATGCATAAAAGAATAAATGTGTCACATAAACTAATAATAAAATATTCTGGGGATATATCTAAAAGTGAATTTTAAGTAGCCATGCATCTTTCAATCTAAAATACTAGATTTCATTTTTAGTCAACACTCTACGGGCTATTTTAAAAGTCATGCGAAGCATTGCTTAAATTTGAAGAAATTAAGAGGACTTTTTTATGGATGATATTGTCAAAATTTTATTTCTTCTTATTATGTTTGTTTTTGTCCATATTAATACGGTAGCAAAGTCACATTCTAAAGATTAGATTATTGATAAACCTTTGAAGATAGACAATCTTCTTCTTCTTCTTCTTCTTCTTCTTCTTCTTCTTCTTCTTCTTCTTCTTCTTCTTCTTCTTCTTCTTCTTCTTCTTCTTCTTCTTCTTCTTCTTCTTCTTCTTCTTCTTCTTCTTCTTCTTCTTCTTCTTCTTCTTCTTCTTCTTCTTCTTCTTCTTCTTCTTCTTCTTCTTCTTCTTCTTCTTCTTCTTCTTCTTCTTCTTCTTTCTTCTTCTTCTTCTCAGTGTTAATAACACCCCAACCTAGGTGCCGTCATTGATTTTAGTTTTAACAACCCATCGTATCTTGGACCTTGTCCACTTGATTTGAATTGAACTCCAATTTGAATCCACTTGATTTGAATTGAACTCCAATTTGAATGTACATTTTTTTATATCAGAAACAAACATTGGTATATTGTCAACTTAAAAAGAATAAATTAATGAAATGATTCATACTATGCTATAATTAATAAAAATAAACTACATGTATTATTAAAAATGTGTGCATCAATTGCTCTAATGTAAAACTAGGGTGCACTCGTACCAAAAGTATAACGCCCCCAAAAGACCACCATGTCACGTGGCAGAATGCTCTCCTGAATGCGTTACACATCATACATATCTTGAACTTTAAGGTTGATTGGTCAACTAAATGTTGAATACATAAAATAAATCAAAATATAAATCTTCATAATTCTTTTCATAAATATAAATACGGAAAGAATACATGACATAAGGTCTCATAGTCTCATATCACATAATAACTTCTTTCCTTATTACAACTGAACAAAAGAGAATAGAATGGTAAATATCATACTATAGATTACTACTCATGTGCAAGCAGCATCATCACGAACACCTGCAGCCACTAGCACCACCAGAAACTATGACATCCTAGATCACTGACCTGCAGGATCCAAAGCAGGGGGCAAACAAAATCACCGTGAGCTATGAAGCTCAGATATGTATGACACAATAGAAAGATATGTTTCATAATATAATCAAAAGCATGAATATAACTACATAATCATAATTTAAACATCATTTTTCATAACATAAGGGTCATCATAAAATCATACACATATATACATTTAATGTACTTTATTTCTTACATCATCTTTCATCTTTGACATACTTTTCTTGCATGAGGATAAACTATGACTTTACCATGTAGGTAGTCAAATGTCAATTACACCTCTGCCATCATTCATCATCATTGAATCTTTTCATCTTATACATTTCATTTATCATTAAACTTTCTTTGTACTTAGCATATATATTTCATACATAAATATCATCCCATAGCAACTAATGCAATATGCTCAATGCAAGTATTAAGGCAAGTGGTTATCTTCTTAAGTTCTTCTTATCTCATTAATGACTTTGAGGTGACTTTAAGGATTGCTTTGTTGTGACTTTGAGTGGATCATGAGTCTTTAAAGGCATCGCCAATAGGTTAGTGGGGGTGCACATGCCACGACCGAAAAAGGACACTCGAGAAATCTATTTGTTGCAAGACGGGGAGAAGGTAAGGCAACAGAAACTAGGTAGTAGTTGATCTACCAGTACCTTTCAAACATTACAATGCATGGCAGCCTCATTATTAATTTTTTGAAGATGGTTAACCCCTTTATCTTGTCCACATGTTAGTCCTTAGGATTAAAATTCCATAGTATCTAAGAATTAAAGTTATAGAATATGTAACATAGCGGTCACAGCCCGTGACTGGTCTGTCACGGCCCGTGAAGACTTGGTCACGGCCGTGACCGGGCAAAGATTTACATTCAACATTGTCACGGCCATGATAGAACAAGGTCGGTTTTACGGTCACGACTCGTGATGCATCTGTGCGTTTTTGCGGGATTTTACACTTGACATCACAACCCGTGACGGTTGTCATGGCCGTGCCTGGGTGATCTATTCCATCGTCGCGGCCCGTGACCAGATGGTCACGGCCGTGACTGTCTCCGTCACGGCCCGTGATGTATTCATCATGGCTGCGACGGGAGATTTCTGGGCGAATTCCGCCCGACCGAGTGTCGTCCTCTCGACTGTAGCCGTCACGGCCCGTGACATGTTCATCACGGACGTGACGGAAAAGGCGTGTTTCACCCCTTTTTCTTCTCCTAACAGATCCAAAATTCTTCCTATAGGTGTATTATTATATGGGGATCTATAATACTACATTTTCTACAATTTTGGCCTTGAAATCTACATCATATACATCATACATTAATCTATTTCTAATTAATCCACCTTAATATAGGGGAAAATCCTTTCTAGGGCATAAACATCATATATTTATCACGGGGATTAAGAAAACCAGAATCTATGGCATATGATCATCATATAAAATCCATCATAATATCATACAAAGCCCTAGCATGCATTGATCTATTATGAAAACTTATTCTAAGGGGATCCGCCATGTTACATACCTTTTTCCTGTTGAATCTCCCTTTTCTTTTCTCCTGGATCTAGTTTCCTCTTCATTCTTCGTGTGGTGCCTCTCTTCCATCGCCTCCTAGGGATTTGGTACAGATTTAGAATAAATAAAATTGACAATCCTAAGGGAGGAGGCATAGATTCATTACTTTTGTGCTTGAGAGAAGAGAAGAGGAGGGTCTCTGACGGATATGGTTTTGGCAGAAGAATGCCAAAAGAGTTGGCGTATTTTCTTAAGAGACCTATTTATAGTGTGGCCCATCCTCCAATTTATAATTATTATTATTATTTTCCTATTTAATAAAATGCTAGGTATTACAAAAAGGATGAAGTGAAGAAAAAAATATAGACGATTGTATTGTAGTTGACCACCGTTGGGCCGCCATTCACGCTCGTGATGGACGTCACCATGTCCAATTATAGACAAGCGCATGCATTTCATTGGAGTCGTTACCATGTCAAATTTTGGAAAAGATGGACTAAGGATGGCTAGCAATGGACGTGCACAACAAGATAAGGGTCAGTGCACAACTCACACGCGATCCATGCACATGTAATAGTTGGATAAAGAGGATGGACGAACATGGATATACGACTTATAAAATGAAATAGACATGCCACCGAGAATCCCAATCTGAAAATCACAATCCCTACCTTTCTCTCTTCAATTGGTATCAGAGTTTTTTTTGCTAGTGAATTCGTCTTCTCCCCATTTTCTCCGTCCTATAATACTGTCGACACTGAGCCTTCCCCGATCGTCGCTGATGTTCAATTGCTGCTGCAGCGATCAGTACGATGTTCCCCTACTAAGCCTTCCCGCGACATTCCACCGAATTGATGAAGCACATCTTTCCGGACATCATCGCCGTTGCTCTACGAACACTTGAACGTGCCAATCGACCATGAAATCATTGTCAATGAAGCTACTCTAGTAATTGCTGATGACAGGTATGCCGAGGAAGATGAACAATAACTCCCGCTCGATATTAATCATAGCCATTCGTTCATTTCTTCTATGCAAAATCATGTTCGTTGATCGCTTGTTTTGATCCTCACTGTTAGATTATTTGCTAATATAGCTAGACATTCTAATAGTGAGATCTAAAACCATAGGATCAAAGTTATATTTACCATCTTTTAATCCGGACCTTAGATATGTTATATTATATCTTTTAATCTCGTTCGTTGATGCATGTTAGAATAAATCTCAAACATTATATTGAATCTTGACCATAAGATTATATTCTTCTTTTTAATCTTAGCCGCATATCTGTTATACACATTAAATTTGGGTTGTTGATTGGTTTATGCTTTTAATCCTAACCGTTATAACTTGTTCTAAATCTGGACAAGTAGGATTGCAACATTTTATATCTAATTTAATTATGTCTATAGATCTTAGCATTAATTTAATCTGGACCATATATTTAATCATGTTATATTTGATGCATTTGAACAGTAATTTATAGGCCCATTTGATATAATTAGATTTTTCTTTATTTGTTGACTTTGATAGTATCCAAAGCAATTTTGTTTATTTATTAAATTAATTATAGAAATAATTTAGAAATATTGTCATTACCAAAATTGTTATTCTGCAATTTTTGATAAATTATTATTGAAATTACTTAGGAATTATAATGTCCATCATAGTTTTATTTGCGAACCTTTTAGATATTATTCTCTTATTGATCTTGGAAATTTTATTGTGAAATTCATTTGTTATTGGCATTATTCGATAGTTATATTTGTAAACATCTTTAACATTAACTTTCAGAAACTATATGCTTTTAATTAAACCCTACATTGCTAAAAAAATTTAACAAAATATAATATATTGACAGAATTTTCTAATATTGTAAAAAATATTTTTTTTTATTTTTTATTATAAACAGATATTTAAATTAGTATAAATTATATTTGAGCTTTACGTAAATTTTATTTAATATAATTCTTAAACATAATTACTTCCAAAAATATATTATTTTTATTATTTATGAATCATTTTGAATAATTATATAAAATTAATACTAAAAAATCTATATCTTTTCCAAATGTATATATACCATTTCTTTATTGTGGAAAAAAAATTATGTAATCAAATTTTTATATTTTGTCGAAAACATTTTATCCTTGCAAATTTTTAGAAGATACAATTTCCAAAAAATATTATACACAGATATTAAAAATTTACAAGTGATTTTTTTAACAGAATATTATTTTACTTGTTTGACTTTTTCTTCATAAATATTATTCGAGAATATATACTAATACAAAAAAATAATATTAATTTTCAAAAATATATTATTATCAAAAATATTTTGTAAAAACAAAAGGTTATTTTTTGGAATTTTTAAATCAACAAATTTATATTTTTTTATCAAGTCAATAATTATTTTTGTATGTATTCTCCTCTTTGAAATCAAAAGTAATTTTGGATAATTTTTTTTTAGTTTTTGTCATACATTCTAGAAAATATTTTAATAACAATTTTTTTATAAACATATATGTTTAGATTTTTTGGAAAATATTTTCACAGATAAAAACTTTACATCTATATTATCATAATTTCTTACTATAATTAAATTTTATATTTTAGAAATTATTTCGAAGTTTATGCCCTCTGAATTAGTCAAATTAGATCATTTTAATGGCGCCAATACGACACTTGGAGTAAGAACAAAGTACTGGCCAATTCACGACGACTTCTCGACTATATAAACATCGCTCCACTAACATTTCTAGAAGGAGCCACTAACGAACAAAAGTCAGCTCATGCAACAGTTATGGAGCAAAGGAAACCTAATGATGAAAAGACAAGAACCTTCATATTGATATATATGGAGGATAAATTCATCAATGTATTTGAGAAGCATGAAAGCGCCTATGAGCTTTCGAAAGCTCTAAAAGATGCATTCAAAATTGACATGAGTATACAAATATTGTTGCATAGGTACACCACTTGTAAAATAAAGAAGACGATAACATGTTCAATGATATAAATGGAATGATTGTAATGGCTAAGAACTTAGAAGTTATAAGGTACATTCTAACTGAACCAGTGCATATCACATCAGTGTTGAACAGACTTTCGTCAGCCTTTGATATGATTTCCACTGATGTTCAGGTGAATGAGTTTATCAAGAAGGTTGTTGAATTTCCCTCCATCTTAGCCATCGAGTAAGACATGGCCAAGGGAAAGAAGAATATTCTTCGTCATGGAGGAAAGTATTGAACGACAAAAGGAAGAGGCTCACATTGTACACCATCGCAAGTATGTTAGTCCAAACTTAAGCCCAAGAAAGAAGCAGTTCAAGTCAAACAACGCAAGATTCAAGAGGGGCTTATCACATATGTGGAAAGTTTGATCCATTTAAGGCCAATTGTCCTACAAAACTTGGATAAGGAGGTGGAAGGCAAGGCAAGGACGTGAGCAAGTTCTCCTTCGCCACCATGGTGGAATATAATGCAAAGAGTACTGACATCAAAGGGTGGTGGATCGAATCGGTTTGCGACTCGCCATATAGCCAAGACCAAAGATGGTCTTATATATTTCAAAGAATTATCAAATGGGGAACAAAGGATCTATGCGGGTAACAATACATAAAGATGTTGAGGGTATTGAAGAGTATAAGCTGGATCTTGATGACAACTTTATGATACTAAAGATTGTATTGTATGCATCATGAATCATATGCAATCTAATTTTTGTTCTCATACTTCTGCAAAAGGACTTTGAGGTTAAGTTTTATATTGATCAGGTGATTATAGGAAGGAACATGAAGGTGTATACAATTAGAAGGTATATGTCCGGTCATGACTTATTGTGCTTGAATGTAATAAAGAATGATGAAATAAATAATTATTCTAAGTACACTTTGTGTTATTTGTCTGACTATGAATTATGTCATAAGAGATTAGGACATCTAGCAAGCTAAAAAAGGAAACAAATAATTAAGATGAACTTAGTGTCCAATATTTTATTCATTGAGTGTTTTTACATATAAGAGTAAGGAGCACTTTATTACATTTATTGGCAACTCTTTATGTAATGTTATGTCTATCTCTTAGAAAGAAAAGCAGGGACTTTTGATACTATCAAAAGGTACAAGACAGAAGTTGAGAAAAGGTTAGAAAGATCTATAAAATATTGAAGGACAAACAAAGGAGGAGAGTATACCTCCTAAAAAATTGATAACTATTGTATTTCATATGGCATATGTGTTGAATCTAGGATCCCGAGAATGTTTTGAATGATCACAAATTTGTAAGTGAACTCAGTCTGTACTAATGAACTTGTTTGAGCTGATTTCTATAACAGGATATAGACAAGTTCAGTACAGCGGTCGACCTGAACTGAAGGAATGGACGACCACTACATACGTGATATATATCAATGAAGTACCATAATTGTGCAGTGGGCGTCCTAAGAATATAAGCGGTCGACCAGTATCAGGAGGAGGAGGTCATATGAGCATCAGTGGAGTACAT
>LTAE01005489.1:13616-24926 GCA_001647135.1 Pontederia paniculata
ACATGTACTCAAAATTGAAAAAAAAATGAGAGAAAAAATGGAATATATGACGATAGCGGAGGGCGGTATGGACGCTTATAAATAAGGGTTAGGATTTTATTATGTACTTTCTTCTTCTGATATAGTAAAAACTCTTTGGTTGGCGATCTCCTTTGCTCGTGGCCTCTTGTTCACAATGATCAAGAGTAAATTATGTCTCTCAAGTTAATAAAATAATATGTTATTCGTAAACTACTTACAAAACTTTTGTAACACCTCTAAAAATTGCTCCAAATATTTATACGATTGACTCTTGGAGATATTACTCACATTTAATCTTTCATACTTTGACTTGATGTTTGACCTTTTTATATCAACATATTGTACATTTATGTGAAAATTAAAATTAAATATAATTTGTTTTCTTTTGAGGAAGTCTTAAATTAAAATAAAGACTAGAATCATATAATTCACATCAATTAAACTCAGTATCATGATATCCAAAAGACTAACTATTAAATCATTATTATTTATTAAAATCTAGCTAGACAGTCCATTTCATGTGCAATATTTAGTGTCGTTGTGGACCTCTTAAAATCCACTGTCATGAGAGTCAACATTTAATCCTATATATCTGCAGGACCTAAATACAAGTGAAGGAGATCTCTCGTGAGCTAATTCTCAATTTGTAGGATTCAGTAGGGTAAATAAAATAAAAAATATATAAATCATGCTGGAAAACATTTTTTATGATCTTTTGAAACACTAGCATATAAGTGCATATAATAAATCATTGAACATGAATATATATGCACAACCACCAATTCTATTAGATTGATTTTCTTCCAATTTTTCATTTTCTTAGAACAACATCCATTCTATAGATTTTCTTTTCTTTATTTTTATCTTTGCAGCTTTGTTTTTCATTCATTCTTTTTTTTTCTATGTTTCTTAGAAGTTATTTTTTAACTTCTCTCATCTTTAATCTTTCATTTGTGAAGAGTTCTTCATCTTTTAATAAAACATAACGACATTTTTATGTATCTTCGACAATGAATGTATGCACCACTACAATCCTCTTTTTGCAGGGCATAATCCCTTTTAGTGGAATTCTTGAGTTCATTACACATGGTGGATAATTCTGTACAACAGAAATAATTACTAAGTGTTTTGCCTCACCATCGTCGGTTCCGTTGTGTTTCCTTCAGCTACACCCCTGTCCCTACCTTTAACTTTCATTTTTTTTCTCCCTTCGACAATCAATGGAAATAGAGATCCACAACTTTCATCTTTTATCTTACTTCTTTAATATTTCTTATAATTTATTTTAACTTTTAATTATCTTTGAACTTTAATTTATCAAACATAACATCAACATACCAACCATGTTCGAGTGCAACGCGAGGTGTTTTTGGCATACATCAGTTCGAGTGCAACACGATATGTTTTGAATCGATCATCGAAAAATGACCGCATCAAACACGGTTCATTTCCATCATGCGTTGATTGATCCTTCTCCATTGAAAATGGTTCGTTTAATCCAGCGTGTTCCATATTGTTGGTTCCAACTCTGTTTGGTTTGCATACTGATGTGGTCCGCTTTGATGTGGTTCGGCTCCGCTTGCCTAGTTGCCATGGTCCATTTTGTATTTTAACACAAACCATTTTGTCAAGTCCTCTTTGACTTTTCTAGGATTTTCTATCTCTGAACACAATTCGGTTCAGGTGATGGGTCATCATCTATTTCCTATGTTTCATGCGGTCAGGTTCAGTAGACACGATCTGCATTAGGGCTCCACTTAATCCGCCACCATGACACGGTCCATGTCTGTGGAGATCATGACCCACGTCTGGATGTAGTATTCTCTCCACCGAGACTCGGTCCACATCAAAAGTGATAAAATATATTTGTTTTACCTTAGGCCTCGAGGGAAGAATGATAGAAAGAAGAGAATAGGGAGAGGGGAGAGAAAGACTTTGATAGCTAGTGAGAGATTATGAAGCTTGAGGGCCTATTTCCCATTGCCTAGAATATATATAAGAGAGTCTAGAGTTTAAGTAGAGTTTGAAACGAATATTAAATTTTAATTCTTGACCTCCATTTGTGATGATGAAAACATGCCATGTCCGGATGGGACATGATCCGCTTCATCTTTTTTTTTTAAAAAAAAGGCTGTTACAATTTTAGTTAATAAATAATTATCAAATAGATCGAATAATAAAAATAGTGATACACGCAAACTCTAGAATTGAAGTGCTACATGAATCTATTTTTTTTAATCTCAATTTTCTCGCACATCTATTAAACAACAAAAAATAATAAAATTCTATAGGTAACAGATTTTGGGGCGTTACAACAATAGAACATATCCCAATCATAAAGACTATCCAAAATATATTAATTCTGAAAGTATTCCTACTCAGCCATGCAAGTAAAACTCTTGTGGTACATAATCAATTATATATGAAATATATGCATTTGAATAGGAATAAAACCTTTTCAATTATATGATTTAGCATGTCAATAAAAAAGGAATATACTCAATTCAAAATTAACGAGATTTGTATTAGTTATCAGTAAAATTAACTAATGTATTACTGATTGTTAAAAAAGAATCAAATGCGTAAAGAGTGTAAATTTGAAGAAGAATGAAAAATATAACTATTATACATTAATTACAATTTGATTAGCTGCAAAATTAACGAGAGAGAATAAGAATAATAAAAATATACAAACGTGTCATCAATTAGTCGTTAATGCCTTAATATAGTTAACACCAATAAATAAATAGTATACATTACACATTAGAGATTAAGAGGCCTTATAGTAGTAAGGGCCTAAAGCAAGTGCCTTGATGCATGACTTGTCCGTTGAGCTGGCATTGCCCCTCGGACTAATATATATGACAATCTAAAATAACATACAAGAAAAAAAATATAACCATCAAATTTATGAAATAAATAAAATATTTTAATAATAAAATAATGATAATGACCAAAGTCAGTATTTAATCAATAGATAGTTATCAAATATATCAAATAAATAAAAAAATTAATGGAGGTGTACCTATTTAAATTTGATACATACTTAAATTTGAAATATGTGATTAATAAAAATTATAAACTTGATACCGATATAAATCAATAGGTGGTAATATGGTGAGTCAACAATGTAAATCAATGTCTTCAAGGCTATACAATCCGATAATATCACTTTGAGATTTATCTTATTGTGAGATAATATTAATTTGGATAATGATTAAGGAATGACCCAATTCGATACATTCTCTTCCATAATAAGACTATTCTTTAAAGAACGATCCGATAAGCCCAATTGGTAAGGGGCAATTTTCAAGAAATAATAGAATAGATATCCGATAAATGCAAGGTAAGAGACAATGACAAGACTGATCAAATTCGGTAAGATGAAAATTTGATATCAATACAATGAGATGTGCCCATATGGTGCAAACCATAGGGTGATAAATCAATTTCGATATAAGGTCCAATGACATTCCAATAATATAATACTCTTTGAAACAATAAGGCCAATCAGAAAAGAAATGGATTCAAAAGCCAGCTGTACAATAATTGAGATTAATCCGGTAAGCCAAGTAATAAAAAATAAACTTTCAACGGCCAATAAGAATGATATAACTTCAATAAAATACTTTAAACGATATGACCAAACGATAAAGAATTACATTCCAAAGGTCAACGATGACTTCACTTTACATCCAATCCGATAAGGCCAATCAATATGATAAGTGTAGTCGATCCGATAGGCCAAATAATAAATCATAGACCTACAAAGGTCAACATAATGATATAGCTTCGGGAATGATATGACCAACAATAGGGAATTGTACTCCAAATGTCAATAGTGTTTTCATTTTACATCCGATCTGATCTGATCCGATAAGGCCAAATAAATAGGGAGCAACACCCCAAGGCCACAATATTCTTTTTTTCTTTAATGATAGAATCAATGAGAAGCACTTGAACAATGGAGACAATATGAAACACTTGTATAATAGAAGGAATATGAAGTACTTGCATTACTGTTCGATATAATCAAGATCTTTCGATACAATATGATAGATGATATAAATCATATATGATACACTCCCTCCATTATCTTTTCCCAAATATGTGGTGTTTATTTTATAATACATTCCTAATTTCACAAGAATACAATAGTCTAGATGATATATAAGTGTTTAGGTTAGACTTGTCTCAGTAGTGTCTTTATTGGTGCCTTTATGTTCATTCAGTACAGAGCTCGTAAAGCATGAAGCCAACGATACAGAGCTCATACGATCCGATGCGATAATTATCTTGGGTTGCCATGATAATAATCAATAAGGTCAACGGGGGTACTAGCTGTGACAAGAAGATGCTCAACATGTGGGGAGGATGCTTGAGTATCCTCTTTGTTATAGGAGGGGAGCTCTCCAGGTAACAAGATCAAAGTGGGGAAGCTGCAACTAGGCCACCATCCCCTCATGGTATGAAACAATAAACAAGGGTAGCTCCCAAGGGTACACATGACAACTATAAACTTGTCTTTACCCTTACGCGATATCTAGTATATGTCATTAACGTAGCATCACATTATATAATATAAATAGTGTTACCGGTAGGAATTTCTCTATAAAATCATCTACATTAAGAATGGTATAGGATAAGAAATATCTAGATATTGGTATGTCGCGGATCGTAACCACCATCTCACGGCCGTGACATCAAGTGTCACGAGCTATGACACGACGTCACGCCCCGTGATCCATCAGGGTGTTCTTCTCTTCTTGACGATCATGGGCCGTGACTCGTGAATCACGATCGTGACGGAAAGATTAACTATGTTCATCCTGGTCCGTGAAGTATCACGATCGTTGATCTCTCGCTCGTAGATGATTATGGGTCGTGATATGGCATCACAGGCCGTAAGTCATCCGTACGTAGTAACGATCGTGTAGGGTTCGATCGCGACCCCGACGCTTTCGATACGCATACTGGTCACGGGTCGTGACTAGGGTGTCACGACCGTGACTGTAGCATTACGGGTCGTGACCATGTGTCACGACCATGAACATCGGTCATCACGATCGCAACTTTGATATCACGATCGGATGTCGAACACGATTGTGGTCTGGATACATCATCACAGGTCGTGACATGGGTGATCACAACTGTGAGACGGTCATCACGGGTCATGAAATAGGTGTCACGACCGTTAGGTGATCTTCATGGGCCGTAACATTGGTGTTATGGTCATGATGGTACATGGAAATTCCAATCCGTGTCGCCTCCATCCGATCATATCCAATCGATTTATCCGATATATCAATGAATATTAAGACCAAAAAATGAAATCATCAAAGTTCTGTGTCGAAAGAAGGCTAGAATCTTTATGTTTAAGATAGGGTTATCAAAATTCGAATTAGAATTCAAGGTCTGAATCATGGATAACATATTATTTGCAAGAAAATACGATTTGAATCACTAATGAGATATTCGAAGAACTATGAAAAATCTGGAACATCTCTAGACATGATCGATAATATGAATTCTAATCTACAAGTGATCCGCCACAATACACACCTATTAGTCCATACGCTTGATGTCCCGGTCTTTGTCAAGCATTCCTATCATCTGCAATTATTCTTCTCCTACAATTTTCCCCTGGTTAGGAGATGATCATCCACCAATATAACATGAGAAGGAACTTTAGCCTTACCTTGAAATCCCTTGAGTAAGACACATGGAGAAGAAAGCTAGGGCCGACTAGGAAAAAAGAATGAAATTTTCTGGGAGGAGATATTTATAACTCTAGAGTCCAAGTTTGTTGGACAATCTGAATTTATTTCAGATTTAATTTTAAATTTCAAATTTTAAATTCTGATTTTCTTCTTCTTAATTAAGGAAATACCTTTTGAGGAAATAAAATATGAGGAGATTAATTCTCTAAGGAGATAAAATATGAGAAGATAAAATATTTGATCTTCTAATTATGAAAACATCTTTGGAGATGACAAAATTTGGGAAGATAAATCTGATTAGGTTTGCAGATAATTGGGGATAAAATTTGGGTAGTTACATAAACAGATGAAGCAGCGAACGATTTCTTCTTGGAATGCATAGACGTAAAACCAATGTATTTTGTGCATGGAAAAGAATAAAACATTTTTTTAAGTTCGATTATTTCAATAAATAAGGAACCGATCCTGAATATTAATTAGTGAGATTTATATTAGCTATCAGTAAAACTAGCTAAGGAACTATTGATTGTTGAAAAAAAAGGAATCAAATGTGTCAAGAATGTGTAAATTTGAAGAAGAATGAAAAGATATTAATATTATACATTAATTACAATTTAATTTCGTTCTTAATTAATGAGCGATGTGAGAATAAAATTAATTTAAAGATAAAAAATATGCACACTTATCATCATTGGTCGTTAATGACTTAATTTTATTAGTATCAATATATCAGTAATATGGATTTAGCATTACAAAAGAGGCCTTAGAATAGTAAGAAAATTAAATTATGTCTCTCAAGTTAATAAAATAATATGTTATTCGTAAACTACTTACAAAACTTTTGTAATGCCTCTAAAAATTGCTCCAAATATTTATACGATTGACTCTTGGAGATATTACTCACATTTAATCTTTCATACTTTGACTTGATATTTGACCTTTTTTTATCAACATATTGTACACTTATGTGAAAATTAAAATTAAATATAATTTGTTTTCTTTTGAGGAAGTCTTAAATTAAAATAAAGAGTAGAATCATATAATTCACATCAATTAAACTCAATATCATGATATCCAAAAGACTAACTATTAAATAATTATTATTTATTAAAATCTAGCTAGACTTAGTTCATTTCATGTGCAATATTTGGTGTCGTCGTGAACCTCTTTAAATCCACGTCATGAGAGTCAACATTTAATCCTATATATCTACAGGACCTAAATACATGTGAAGGAGGAGCTAATTCTCAATTTGTAAGATTTAGTAGGGTAAATAAAATAAAAAAATATAAATCATGCTAGAAATTTTGTTATGATCTTTTGAAACACTAGCATATAAGTGCATATAATAAATCATTGAACATGAATATATATGCACAACCACCAATTCTATTAGATTGTTTTTCTTCCAATTTTTCATTTTCTTATAACAACATCCGTTCTATAGATTTTCTTTATTTTTATCTTTGCAGCTTTGTTTTTCATTCATTCTTTTTTTTTCTATGTTTCTTAGAAGTTATCTTTTAACTTCTCTCATCTTTAATCGTTCATTTGTGAAGAGTTCTTCATCCTTTAATAAAATATAATGACATTTTTATGTATCTTCGACAATGAATGTATGCACCACTATGATCCTCTTTTTTGCAGGGCATAATCCCTTTTAGTGGAATTCTTGAGTTTATTACACATGGTGGATAATTCTGTACAACAAAAACAATGACTAAGTATTTTGTCTCACTATCGGTGGTTTCACTGTGTTTCCTTTTGCTACACCCTTGTCCCTACCTTTAACTTTCATTTTTTTTCTCCCTTCGACAATCAATGGAAATAGAGATCCACAACTTTCATCTTTTATCTTACTTCTTTAACATTTTTTATAATTTATTTTAACTTTTAATTATATTTGAACTTTAATTTATCAAACATGACATCAACATAGAGTCATGAAACAACCATGTTCGAGTGCAACACGATGTGTTTTTGGCATACATCAGTTCGAGTGCAACACGATATGTTTTGAGTCGATCATCGAAAAATGATTGCATCAAGGTGCGACACGATTCATTTCCATCATGCGTTGATTGATCCTTCTCCATTGAAAATGGTTCATCTAATCCAGCGTGTTCCATGTTGTTGTCAGTTTGGTTTGCATACTGACGTGGTCCGCTTTGATGTCGTTCGGCTCCGCTTGCCTAGTTGCCATGGTTCGTTTTATATTTTAACACAAACCATTTTGTCAAGTCCTCTTTGACTTTTCTAATATTTTCTACCTCTGAACACAATTTGGTTCCGGTGATGGATCATCATCTATTTCCTATGTTTCATGCGGTCCAGTTCAGTAGACACGATTTGCATTAGGGCTCGACTTAATCCGCCACCATGACACGATCCATGTCCGTGGAGATCATAACCCACATCTGCATGTAATATTCTCTCCACCGAGACTCGGTCCACATCAAAAGTGATAAAATATATTTGTTTTAGGCCTCGAGGGAAGAATGATATAAAGAAGAGAATAAGGAGAGGCAGTGACGGATCTAAGTAGACTTCAAGGGGGGCCATGGCCCCCCTTAACTTTTCCAACTATATAAATAATGCATATGACTATGTTAAAATCCACCTGAATGCCCCCCTCATTTTCTGTTACCATGTACATATATTTACATGTAACCATATGTTATTATATTCATTGACCCTATTATTAGTGTAGGTGAACAAGTAATTAAAAAACATGTAAAGAATAAGAACACATGGTAAATAATTGAGGTGAAGACCAAAAGTTAAAATTATCAGCATCAAATACACAAAGGAAATAGATAAAAAAAATAGAAATAAAAAATAAAAGTAAGAGATTGTAAGAAATTGACGGAAGAGAAACTAATTCAACAAAAAATAAAATATTATTATTACGCATGTGCTTGTCGATATAATATTTTAAAATATTATTTATTTTTAAATTTTAATGTGAGAACTATGTTTAACTTTTTATTTAAATTCATGTGGCATATTTTTTATTAGCATCATGATCATACTTAATAAATCTAATAAGAAATATTATAATTTTATGAAAGGAATTTGTGATAGCAAGAGTTGCTATTAAATCAAACATTATTGACCAATTCTCAACACCAAGAACTCCACAGCAAAACTTAAAGTTTGAAGAATTCTAATGGAATCCTTCACCAATTCTCAACACCAAGAACTCCACAGCAAAATTGAGTTATTGAGATAAAAAATAGAATTCTAATTGAGAAGGCTAGGACTTTACTAATTGAAAGCAAGTTGCCCAAATATTTTTTGACTGAATCTGTTAATACATCATGTTATATTCAAAACAGGGTATTGATTAAACCTTTAGAAAAAAAATCTATTTTAAAATGATATATGGCAAAAGATAAAATATCTTATACTTTAAAGTATTTGGTTGTAAGTGTTTTGTTTTATGAACCTTGGATAAGTTAGGAAAATTTGATGAAAAGAGTGATAATGCACTTTTTCTAGGATACTCAAATTTCAGCAAAGTCTACAAAGCGTATAACAAGAGAACACTTGTACTGGAGGAATCAATAAATGTCATTTTTCAATGAAGTTAAAGATGTTGATGAATTTAGAGAGGTTAAGATCATAGATGAGCATAGTATGGATGATCATGACCTAGATGAGCTGACTTATAAGGAAGAAGATTCTCAACCTATTGAAATAAAAAAATGATGAATTGCTGTGGTGAATGAGGAAAACCCACAAGAAAATGATATAGAGGTAGAATTGCCTCCTATTGGCATCACCTACCGATTGGGTCACACTCAACACGGACGGAGCATTTTCGGGCGTTGGAAAGGTAGGTGGAGCTGGATATATAATTAGAGATTCTAATAGCCAACTTATTTTTGCAAGCACCTTGCGATATGATGCAAAATCAGCACTGGAAGCTGAAGCCTGGAGCTTACGTTGCAGTTTGATCAAATGCAAAGAATTAAACCTTCAGCGGGAGCTATGTCAATCAGATTCACTTGAACTAGTAAATTTCTTGAAACACAAGACTAACTGCCAGTGGAGATTGTGGAGCATAGCGCAAGACATCTGGAACCTTTTGCCGATTTGTGATAATTCATATGTCGAACATATATATCGTGAAGCAAACAAAAACAGCGGATTTTTGGCAAGATTCAGTTTACAATCTACTTGAGATAGCTTTTCGTCTGAAGGTCTACCTCAAGACCTCTCAAACATTTTATGTATGGATGCTATTCCTTCTTAAATGAATTATATAAATGAAGGTCTACCTCAAGACAACTTTTTTCACACCCTTTAGATAATATTTTTGGGGGATATAAATGAAGGTGTGAAAACAAGAAAGTCATTAAGAAACTTTTGTGCCTTTTTTTTCCTTCTTATCTCAAATAGAACAAAAAAACTATAGGTGATGCAATGGATGATCCTAATTGGATAAATGTCATGCATGAGGAACTGAACAACTTTGAGAGAAATTAAATTTGGCATTTGGTAAAGAGGCCTAAGGATCATCCCATAGTTGGAACAAAATGGATATTTAGAAACAAACTAGATGAAATTGGAGTTATTGTAAAAAATAAGGCTAAATTGGTTGCAAAAGGTTACTCTCAAATTAAAGAAATTGATTTTGATGAGAATTTTGCATTAGTTGCTCGTTTAAAAACAATTTGAATTCTTTTAGCATTTGCTTATTTCAGAAATTTCAAATTGTTTCAAATGAACGTTAAGTCATCATTTCTAAATGAGTGTATAAATGAAAAAGTTTATGTTGAACAATCTCTAGATTTTGAGAGTTCAAAATACTCGGATCATGTATTTAAGCTCTCTTAGGCACTATATGGGCTAAAGTAAGTTCCTAGAGCTTGGTACGAGAGATTGAGCTCATTTCTTCTTAAAAATGAGTTTTCAAAAGGAAAAGTAGACACAACGCTATTCTTGAAGTATTTTAGGAATGATATATTAGTTGTGCACATATATGTGGATGACATTATCTATGGATTCACAAATTCCAAAATTTGTAAAGAATTTGAGACTGTCATGCATAAAGAGTTTGAGATGAGTTTAGTAGGAGAATTAACGTAATTTCTTGATTTCCAAGTTAAGCAAATTAAGGATGAATTTTTTAAACCAAGGGAAGTACACAAAGGAGCTGCTTGCAAGGTTTGGAATGGATGATTGTAAACTCGGCTTTACTCTCATGAGTACTCTTATTAAACTTGACAATGATGAAAAAGAAAAAGTGTAGATCAGAAATTATACAAGGTATGATTGGAAGTCTCCTATATTTGACTGCTTGCACCAAACATCATGTTTAGTGTATTTCTATCAGGGGCGGAGCCAAGGGGGTGCAAGGGTGTGCACCGGCACCCCCTGGACTCCGTTAAATATATGTATTACTGAGAATATATCACAATTGTTTGCTTGTCCAGATGGATGGAGTGTATTACATATAGTTGAAGGTCTCCAGTTTGATTCACGTTGGCACATTATTTTTTTCTTTTTTTTCTTCTAGATACTTACTTTACCTATTTCATTATTACTATTTTTTTTTCTTTTT
>LTAE01005490.1:8840-28353 GCA_001647135.1 Pontederia paniculata
TTGATGACAAAATAGTCATCGAATCCGATCCAACCCGATCTTCAATGGGTCGGTTTGGATCGGGTCGGGTCATCGGTTTATCCGATTGAATTTTTTCATATATTTTTAATTTTTTTTTTATAATACTTAACATCAATTATATTTTAAAAAATAAGAAAACATATTTTTTTTCAATGTTTTATAGTGATTTAAAGGATATAAAGTATAAATGTGCAATATACTTTAATTTTAAAGTAATATAAAATTCTCATTAAGAATAAATTAGTTTAAATTTAATAAAAATATATAAAAGTTCGGGTCATCGGGTTGGGTCGGGTTGATCGGGTTCGAAAAATTGAAATCCGTACCCGACCCGTTGGTGATCGGGTTATGGTCGGATCGGTTCGGGTTCGACCCGATCAACGATCCGATCCGACCCAATTGAGATTGGGTCGGTTCGGATCGTCGGGTTCATCGGATCGATCCGACCCGGTGAACACCCCTACTCTCAGATGCGGGAAGTAGTTAGAAGAACCTCCAAAGCCGCAAGCTCCACCTAAAGCAAGCCTGCAAGACGTGGAGCCAAGCGACCGACTAGAAGCAAACCCCAAGGAGAATTCTCAACCAAAAAAAGTCCTCAAAGATAATCCAGAGCCTAGCTCCAAACCTGCTGAAACTGAACCTCCACAAGACAACTCAAAAGCATGTCCCCCTACTCCAAATTCTCATTCGTCGATGCCATCCAACAAATGCCTTCCTACTCCAAATTCCTAAAGGACATCCTATCAAAGAAGAGGAAGATAGACCTCCACGAGACGGTGGCACTAGCCGAAGGAGCAAGCGCGGTCATTCAAAACAAGCTTCCCCTGAAGCTGAAAGATCCAGGCAGTTTCTCGATTCCATGTGAAATTGAGAATCTTCGAGTCAGCAGAGCTCTATGCGACTTGGGAGCAAGCTTCAGCCTAATTCCCTTTCTATGCAGGAAGTTGGATGTTGGAGATTTAAAACCCACCAATATGACGCTGCAGCTTGCTGATAGATTTGTAAAGTACCCAGAAGGCATCATAGAGGACATACCTATCAAGGTCGGAAAGTTCTACATCCCAGCCGACTTCGTGGTCCTCGACATGGAAGAAGACATCAACATACCAATGATCCTGGGATGACCCTTCCTGGCTACAACTGGAGCCATCATCAATGTCAAGAATGGGACCATATCTTTTTAGGTAGGGGAAGAAAAGATAGAATTCAACTTGGCGCAAGCTATGAAATATCCCTCTTATGACATGGTTAATGAGGTCTCAAGCTCTAAAGATGAAGTAATCCATGAAGTTTCAGCAGTGATCCTCACAGATGACCCACTCCAAAGAAGCTTGACCCTAACTGATGAACTGCTTGACGATCTTGACTCGAGCCTATTCACAAGGCTCCTTGAACCAGATGGCGAAGATCAGATCACATGACAACAATATACCAAGTAGAAACACTCAACCATGGAGAGCAGCTTAACTTCTCAAGTTCAGAAAAAAAACCCCTCAGGTAGAGATGAAGCCCTTACCCTCTACCCTCAGGTTTGAGTTTCTTGGTCCGAACTCCACCTATCCTGTGATAGTGAACTCCACCCTTACCACTGATTAAATTGACCAGTTACTTGAAATATTAGGGAGGTACAGGGAAGCCATATGATACACCATGGCTGATCTGAAAGGCCTAAGTCCATCCTTATGCATGCACAAGATACCTCTAGAAGATAATGCCAAACCTTCTATTGAAGGAAAAAGGAGGCTCAACCCGAATCTCCAAGAGGTAGTTAAAAAGGAAATCCTCAAGCTATTAATTTTTGGCCTAATCTATCCTATCTCGGATAGCAACTGGATTAGCCTGATCCAGGTTATCCCCAAGAAGGGAGGTATGATCGTAATTGAAAACGATAAAGGAGAAAAGATCTCATCCCGAACCACCACAGGTTGGAGAATGTGCGTAGATTTTAGGAAGTTAAACAAAGCAACCCGGAAGGACCATTTCCACTTACCCTTCATCGATCAGATGTTGGAAAGGCTGGCAAAACACGAATATTTCTTCTACCTAGATGGCTTCTCGGGCTTCCTCCAAATGCCCATCCACCTAGCTGACCAAGAGAACACCACCTTCACCTGTCCCTATGGCACCTTCGCCTATAGGGAAATGTCTTTTGGTCATTGTAATGCACTCGTAACCTTCCAAAGATGCATGACTACTATATTTTCTGAATATATATTGAAAAGATTATGGAAGTGTTCATGGACGACTTTTCAGTTTATGACCCTTCCTTTTTTGATTGTCTCACAAATCTTGAGCAAGTGTTGCGCAAGTGCATGAAAGTCAACCTGGTGCTGAACTGGAAAAATGTCATTTATGGTTCAGCAAGGTATGGTCCTAAGACATGTGATCTCAAACCAAGGTATTGAGGTGGATCCCACCAAGATTGAAGTTATCGCAAAGTTGTCCCCACCTGTAAACATTAGGGGTCCGAGGATTCTTGAGTTATGCCGGTTTCTGCCTGAGGTTCATCCGAGATTTCTCCAAGATAGCCAAGCCCCTAACGGATCTGCTGCACAAGGGCATGGACTTCATATTCGACGAAGCAAGTCTCTTGGACTTCAACAAAATCAAGGAAGCTCTGACCTCAGCTCCAATCATGCAACCTACAGATTGGACCCTACCTTTTGAGGTTATGTGTGATGCCAGCGACAACGCAGTGGGAGCGAACCTAGGTCCAAAGAAGGACAAGATCCACCATGTTATCTACTACGCTAGCAAGACACTCGATCTTACACAACAAAATTTATACAACCACTGAGAAAGAGCTGCTAGTCATTGTTTATGCCATGGACAAATTTAAACCCTTCCTCATCGGCTCCAAGGTGATCGTGCATACCGACCACATGGCGTTAAAGCACATGTTCTCTAAGAAAGAAGCCAAGCCCAGGCTAATTAGATGGGTGCTGACTTTACAATAATTCAACCTCGAAATTAAGGATCGAAGTGGAACTGAAAACCAAGTTGCCAACCATCTATCTAGGCTACAACTACCTCCAGATTTTAGGTCGACTCGATCTCCATCCGGGATCCACTACCATTCGACTACTTAGTGGCCCTTATTAGCCAAGGTCCACCCTGGTTCATCGACATAGAAAATTTTCTAGCGGCTAAGGTGGTACCTCCAGACCTTTCCCCGCAACAAAAGAGGAAATTCTTCAATGAAGTCAAAAGTTACTTCTGGGATGACCCCTTACTCTTCAAGGAGTGTCCAAATAGTCAACTAAGAAGGCGCATAGTTGGAGAAGAAATTCTCAATTTATCATTGAATGCCACAACCCACCTCATGGAGGTCATGGGAGAACCCAAAGAACTCACCAAGATCCTATAGGCTAGATTCTACTGCTAACCTTATTCAGAGACGCTCATGCCTATGTCTCAACATGCGATGGCTGCCAAAGATCAGACAACATTGGGAAGCATCATGAGATACCCCAAGAAGAAATTCAAGCAACTGAGATTTTCGACATCTGGGGGGTCGACTATATGGGCCCTTTCCCAAACTCTGGTCCTTACAAATACATCCTGGTAGCGGTTGATTACTTTTCAAAATGGGTGGAGGCTATACCTACTGCAAGGTGTGACTCAGCCTCCATACATAAACTTTTTTGAAGACTATCTTCCCACGATTCGGCATGCCTCGAGTCTTGATAAGTGACGGGGGGAAGCATTTTCTTGAAAATCAATTTGAAGCTATTGTAAGAAAATATGGGATCCAACATAAAGTTTCAACCCCCTACCATCCGCAGGCATGCAGACATATTGAGGTAAGCAATCGGCAGATCAAAGCCATTCTTGAAAATGTGGTATCGAGATCCAGGAAAGATTGGAGCTCCAAGCTCCTTGATGCTTTGTGAGCTTACCAAACAACTTACAAGACTTCCCTCGGAGAAACCCCATATAGACTTGTATTTGGGAAGGCTTGCCACCTACCAGTCGAGCTTGAACACAAGGCATATTGGGCGATCAAGTACCTCAACCTCGACCCACAAGATGCTGGTGAATATAGGAAACTCCAAATGATTGAATTGGAAGAAATCAACACCAAGCCTACAAGAATGCCAACATCTACAAACAGAAAACCAAGTTATGGCATGACAGTCGGATTCAAAAAAGAAAGTTCAATGAAGGTGATCTCATGCTACTTTTCAATTTCTAAACTTCATTTCTTTCCACGGAAACTAAGATCGAGATGGTCGAGGCCCTTCATCATCAACAAAATATACCCATCAGGTGTAGTCCAACTCATAAATGAGAAAGGGGAACTGTTCACAGTAAACGGACAAAAAATCAAGGCCTACCTGACCAGGTTGACCCAAGATTCACAAGATGAACCCCAACCTCACGACCCACCTGAAGACACCTAGAAGAAGGAAGTCCAGCCAGAGACTTTAAACATGACACTTTTCGGGAGGCAACCTAGAGTTTTTACTAATCCATTTTTTGTTTTCGCAAGAATAAAGTAGCCAATCAGTTTAGTCCGATCCAACCACTTAAAGGTTTGTGGGTTAACCTGAGTACCATGGGGGGAGATTTAACCCCTCATGCAACCTCAACCGGAACCACTTGTCTACCAGGCCCACAACCTAGAACCATAAAGGCCCACTTGGCCCATGCACAAAATCGACAGTAACAGGCTAGCCCGTACACCTACGCCTTATAAATACCCCATGGAGAGAGAAAAACCCTACATCACCCTCATTTGCACCGCCACAACAATTCCCTCTGCCTCTCTCACATGTTGTACTTACCTGCAACCACCTGCATAACCGCCACCAACCTCTTCAACCTCCAGATCTCACCCGTACAACCACCCTCCCGAAATCTCACGAGATGGTAGCTACACGCGGACAAGCGACGGGGAAGATATGGAGGCCGAAGTCAAAAGAAAAATGGGAGCGCACACCTGAGGACCCTGTCGATCTTGACAGCATTCAAGACATGGCCAACCCTGATGCGCCATCGACTAATGACACAACATCCACAAGCAACCTTGCTCCTTTAGGCATCCCTGAACTACGGAAGAAGAAGAAAAGCGCCAAGACGAATCTCCTTCATCACCAGGAGAAAAAGCACGACCACAAAAAGTCCAAGAAGAAGAAGACCGCGACAACCTTTGATGTTGCGACAGAGGAGGAAGCACCAGTTGCACCCATCCTCTCTCCTATTCAGGAAGAGGTGATGGAAGCGTCTGCGGAGTCTACTCCTCCAGCTTTGCCCACCAACGTTAGCACGCCACCTACTGAGATCATCATGCCTCCGTCTGTAGCAACTTCTCCTCCAGCACGCCTGACGCCACCAGCTCCAGCAATCTCCGAGCTGGCATCCCCAACTGCATCACAAAGGACGGGGGGAGTCGAACAGATGCTGAGCTCCATCCCTCCTTTGCCGATGCCATCGCTAATGGAAGCTACACTGCCGCTCAATCCTTCACCAAGCCCCCACCTCGGCGGGACGAGCACAGAAGAAGGAGACGAAGATGTAGATATCCTTAGAGGAGAAGAAGCCCTACTTGGGAGCAAGCCTAGATCGAAGGAGAGGAGGAGAAAGATTCACCCAGAGAGGAGAAGGAAGCCGACCTGGAGGCCCAACCTGATGAAGAACAAGACCCCGCCTTCCAAGACTTGGAGCCAAGCGAGTTGATTCAGCGCCCCACCACCATCATCTTCAGTGGCGACAAGCAAGAGAACCGCTATGACACACTATCTAGCCGAAGCTTCATCCCGACGAAATACCTGGATGGCACAACCTTAAATATTCTGGGCTTCCTCAATGACTTCGAGACGCAGACTAAAAAGATGGGGCCAAGTATTTTTTCTTCAGGAGCTGGATCACATACCCAGAGATCGCGCATGAAAACTTGAGCTCCTTGGACATCTCCGAAAGAACTGCTTTGTTCCGGCTCTTCAACAGAGACTTCAACTGGACCTTCAGCCAGTTTGTTAGGGTATGGGGGTTTCCTGAAAAGCTGATCAACAAGAAGGAAACTGGCTATAACAAGCAACGCACCTGGCGGCTGATCACTGGCATTAATGAAGAGTATAACCGGAACGCCAAGGCATCGAGCATCTCAAATCATGTGGTGAAGTACCTCCACCGTGTGCTCACCAACACTATTTTCGATCGCGCCAACATGAAATAGATGGTCCGGGAAAGTGAACTATATGTAATTTGGGGCTTCCTCAAAGGCTTAACCATCGACATCACCGAGCTTTCCTTGAGAAACTTCTTGAAGTTCGCTAGCCAGAAGAGCGGAGTCATCACCTTCGGAGGACTGTTCACACCAATTGCTGAAGCCTACCGACTGGATTTTTATGACATGGACGCCTGTTCGAGCACCGTGGGAAAGGTAGACCTCACCACCCTCCTGAATATGAAGATTATTGCACTCTTCTACCTGAATATCCCACGCTTGGCTCCACTGCGCCTCCCCTGCTCCTCCAAGACTTCAGTCTCCAAGGGCAAGAATTGGGTCCTTGTGCCTGTCCATTAAACTGATATGGCGAGCGATGAAGACCAGGAGGAGCTCGAAGCACCAACCCCAACTACCAAGAATAAGGACATCTACCCAACAATTTAAGTAGCTCAACCCCACCCTGCCGCCTCCAACACATCAGTTGCCACGTCGGATGCTTACATGACCCAAATGGTAACACAAAATGTTTTGATTAAATCATTGTGTGTGCAGAGCGAACAACAGCAGAAGGACTAAAGAAGGCCATAGAAATACTAGGAGAGCAGGCAGCCAACATTAAGCGACTTGAGCAACGCCTGGGAGCATAACAATCAACTCCCATAAATTCACCTCGCAGCTCTTAAACCCCGGTTCTCTCCCACCTTGAATCAACACTGGGACAATGTTGACTTTAAGTTTGGGGAAGACGATGGTATACTCTACACCTTTTTATCATTATTTTCATACCATTAATCGATTTGTATATATAATTTTATGAGATTTTTTGCCTTTGGTCCCTGACCACTTTGAAATTGTTCCTAGTTATTGAACTTGACACCGTAACCTGAACTCATCTATTTGCTTGCCCCAAGCTAAAATTTTTGCTTGCACTAAATTCAAAAATTAGAGAGCATTATGAACATGTTTTTATAACTCACAACCCTAAGATTTTTAGATTCTTGAGCATCTGTAAACTCAAACTTGAAAGCACTAACCTGTCTCTGAATTAGGATCAAAACCTAGGCAACTTATCAATTTCTTTTGAAATAATCCCGGTCTTAGATTTAGAAGCTTAACCTCTGCCCCTTGGATCTGAAACTTATTGGAAAAAAGCTCTGAAAAAGAAATAGGTTCACCCTCATACTTGTGTTATCAACATAAGTTAGAACAGTTGTACCTACTCTGCTTATCTCTACCCAGAGATTCGAGTATGTGATGAACTTCACACCCTGGGCACCCCACCAGAGTATTCTAGGAAGAAATGTGTGGGATAGTGTTGTGGGGAACCCAAATTTGACTACTCCTTTGTCTAGGACATGAGTATTGCACCACACCTCCAACACCCAAGCTAAGTATTCTCGGAAGAAAAGCAAGGCTCGTGTTGAGAGGGTCAAGTCACACCTTTCCTGTCCAACTGGAGAAACACATGTGGGCTTAGTTGAAAAACGATTAAATGTAAGATGAGGTAAAAGCAAGTGAGGGCTAAGTTAACCATCCAGTCCCAAAGAGGAAGCGCTCTAAATCTAAGACAGGTTGAACATATTAAAATAGGTTAGGGTAAGCTCTTGAGCAAGCCCTACTTCTTGGTTTCAGTGATCTCTGCTCAGAGTCTTAACTTGCTAATAATCTATAATAGGTGCTTAAGGATTGAATATCTTGAGGCTGAGTAAATTGATACTTGTTTATTTTGTGATCGGATTTGAATTATAACTTTTGATCTTAATTTCTCTAATTTATTTGCTTGAGGACAAACAAAAATCTAGGTTTGGGGAAATTTAATGACAGGAAAAGGTATACCTAGAAAGCTTGACCCAATATCTGAAAAACTTACCTCGAGCTCCATTTTTGTAAATATTTTCTCTTATTTATTTCTATTTTTTGCACTTTGAATATTTAGCATCATTATATTTGGATTTTGGGATTCTGAACTAATTTAAGGAGGTTTTAACCAATTTCCGTTATTTCAGCTATTTGAACATTTGAAATTTTAAAGTCCTTTCCGTTTTTGTGGTTGCAGCCGAGGAACAGGGGTAACTTCCATAACTGACACCCGGATTTTAGGGAGCTGACCCTTCACTTGGCCGAGATTTTGAGGATTTTGGATTTCTCGAGTTCTGCTGACCTCCGAATTTTGGGGAAGCGGAGAAGGAGGTCTGAAGACGACACAAAGGGGATAAAAAGAGAGGAGGACGACGTGACCAAGGAGAGGAAGACACGCCGGAGCTGATATATTTTCTGCACTTAGTTTACTTTTCGGCACACTATGTTGGTTAGAATCTTTTGTTATTTTGTAACTATTAGCCCCAAGATGTCCGACTAAACTCTTATCGCTGTAATCCTGGGGGAACCTTTGATCTATATGCTCTGAAATATTTTGAGTTTCATCTTCTATATCGCCTACTGGATCTCGTGTGTTGAATCACATGTAAGATTTTGTATGTTTTATGTTTTCTTGTTGATTCATTTGGTTCTTCCCAAGTGCACACTGTCTGTAAGGGCCTTGTAGTGTTTCCACCTTCACACAATGAGCCGAGAGGCTAGTGATGAAGTTTGGGGAAACCTTAGTCCAGGTTATGACTTTTGAGTTAGGGGATAGGTGAGAGTTTTCCCCTACCTCCGGAGCTTGACCCAGAGCGAACAACAACATCTTGAATTTTGATTTAGATAGAGAGGGGAACTAAGTTGCATTGACCTCGAGAAAGGCTTGATAGGTAGCTTGGGGAACAATTATCTTACTTGGCCCCGCAAGCATACGCCACGAGAATGGGAATTGCTGATGAGGTTACCGCTACGAGAGCAGGGTGATGCTCTGACCTGAGAAAGCTCTCTAGCTGAACCTTTAGGTCCCCCTTGGAAAAGAGGTCAGTGCACGCTGAGAAGCGGTACCCTTCTGGAACTTGGGTGTCAAGATTTATATTCTTTTATCGGGATTTAAGATGGTGAGCTCTTCTCCCAGAGAGAGAGATAGTGTGACTATGGCCATATTACATTTGGTCAAGCCTTGAGCCTTCACCGCGAGAGCCAGAAGGTGAAAGGTAGAGCAATCACCGCGAGAGCGGGGTTGCCTTGACCCGTGGTGTAAGGGCCTAGGCGACTTCATATATTTTCACATCAAAGAGCGGATGGATGAGATTCAGAGGTGAACCCAAAGTTCTGGTATCCTCTCATCATTGGAATTATCTTTCTTTTAATTTCTGCAATTTTCTATTTTAAAACCCAAAAACTCATTTCTGTTCTCAATTGATCACCCCTCACCTATTCCAATTGGTTTGGACCTCTAGTGTCAAGCCCCAACCGCGATAGTTTGTTTTAGGAAAAGTAGAATCAGATGCGTGAAAATGAAGTTTCTCTGTGGATAGATACCTAAAGTACTCGACGATTTCCGTATACTTGTGGTGAAAGGAGTGTGCTAGGTTTATAAATATTAAAATTTGAAGTGAAGCAATCTTTTACAGAAGCTTGACCTTGACTTTACTCCCTAACCTGTTGTCATTTTTCTATCTTAACTCACACTTCGCATCAAGGACTCTAATGATCATCTCTATAATAATCATAACGATCACATAATTATAACATCTCTCACTTGACTGTCGTGATCATTGTATGCTAGCACTTCAACTACCCGTTCAGAGTCTGAATGGAGATCATGTCCTCATATAATGAAGTTCTACTATTTGTGAATACTTCATGCTGACTCAAATATTCCTGAGTCTCATCAAGATCACATGCTTGATGAAGGTTGCAATCGTGAGAAAATCAGTCAACATATCACTCGTAGGCACATATGTCACTGTCACTTTCTTCTTATCCGTTATATCATAAACATAGTGACACTTAATCTCAATACGCTTTCCTTTTGAACTATTGACTCAATTATGCATCAAGCTTATTGTTGATTGATTATCACAGTACATAGGTAATGATCCTTTGACCAGATTAACTCAGTTTCAAAAGGAAACACATGAGTCATACAACATGGATGGTTGCTGTAATATAAGCAATATACTCAGCCTCCTATGTGTGTCAAGTCACACATATCTATTTCTTGTTGTCCCAAGAAATGACTGCACCACCCATAAAGAACAAGTGACCTGATGTGGACTTGCGGTGATGCGAAAAATGCTGACAATGCAAATTGGAATGCCAGTAAGTGCACTAGTCGAACAAGTAATAAAGTGTAAGAGTAGAGTTGTCGATCCCACGAGGAATTATATAACTGCCTAATCAGAATTCTGGGCTAATAGGAGATAACATTGATTTCAGGATTGTGATTTCAGAAAACTAATATGTAAATATAAGTAATAATATTAATAATAATATAGGGATGATAACTAGGGGTTGGATGATACTAACTCAAGATGGGTACTCAGAATTTTTCACAGCAATCGAATATGATATGAAACTCAATATTGACAATATCCTCAGATGGTTAGGCAAACCTAAGATATGAAATAAATATAAGTAATAATATTAATAATAATATAGGGATGATAACTAGGGGTTGGATGATACTAACTCAAGATGGGTACTCAGAATTTTTCACAGCAATCGAATATGATATGAAACTCAATATTGACAATATCCTCAGATGGTTAGGCAAACCTAAGATATGAATTCCCTTAACGGGTAACTCAACTATCTTGCATTAAACAATCTAGAAAATACCCTTTAACGGGTTTATTCTAAGGAAGATAATCACAAGATGTAGGAAGATGTTTCCCTAGACTATTAAATCACCCTTAACGGGTTGACCTAACAAACCACAAATGAAAACGTCCTTAACGGGTCAGATTCACAAGACACAAATTGCAAGAGTATTGACCACACTACATAGTTAATGATCAATTGTTCAACCTAAGAAATCAGGCAAACATGTTAATGAAGAATCAATCCAATGAAAAGTATCAATGCTATAAAAGTTCTGTAGTAGCAAATAAGATCAATGAAGAGAACTAATACAAAATATTCAGAATAGGTTTTGATTATAGAATTCGTCCTAATGACGTATGGAACAGAAGATACTCCTCTGGATGTTGTGAAAGACGACGAACGACTCCTTAATGGATGATGAACTCCTCCTCAGCTGACCTTCGGAATAATCTTCGGTCTCTGGCATTCTCTTTTTTAGTCCCTAGCCTCTTCCTTAGATCTCTGGATAGAATCTGGAAAAATGATGAGTTCAGTGCCTCCAAGGTTATCCAAGATCCTCCAGGATAACCCTCTCTAGTTGCAAACGAAATCCTTTTATACCTAGGGTTTCTTAGAGTTAAATCAGCATTACATACGCAACCCTTGGATCAAATCTGCTCCTCGATCAACGATGATGATAAGAGTCCAATAAAACTTGTGCAAATCCACAGAAATATGATAGGAATCTAATCTTTAAAGTCCTCAATCAAATCCCAAACTTCCTGGCCGTCGAATCATATCAATATCTTGAACAAACAAATCTGTGTAACCTTATCACGACCCGTGACAAGAGGTCACGACCCGTAACTAAAGATGTCTGTATGAATCTTCAGATGTTCACGGCCTATGACAGAATGTCAAGGCCCGTAACTCGGGCTCTAGGCAGTTTGGCATTCGGATTATTCCAACTTACGGCCCGTATTGTCACATAACGGACCGTAATTGATTCGGACGGTGTGATCTGCCGCTTCTGTTGACGCCGTGATATGAAGTTGCGCTCCGTAATATCACCCTTCACGGTCCGTAACATCATGTAATGGCCCGTGATAGTTTTGAATTGAAACTGCGGAGTTTCAGAAAGTGTCGTGATACATGCATTGCGGTCATGATAGCCTCCATAACGGCCCGTGACAGTCTGTCACGGCCAGTAATCAGTGTTAAAATGTCGACACTGCAACGCTGCTGCTCATCTTGATGCATCACGGTCCGTAACATGTGATCACGACCCGTGATGGGTGCAGAATATTGATTTCTTCCTCCCGAGCACGCCCATTTTGCGATACAATTAATTTTTGATCCTTCTTCCATCTTTCCATGTGATTTCCTACAAAATACACCAAACAAGAGTAGATTTCGGACTTGGAAGAATAAAATCAAATAAAATAGAAAATAGATGCATGCAATGTGATAGTTACTCAGAATAATGCCTAATGCAAACCCTAAAATATCTTGTAAAATGCATGCATCAACAATGTTTGCTTGTCCTCAAGCAATATTCAGAACAAAACTCAGAAAATAAAAGGGTTTCGATCATTGTTTCCACACTCTAGAATAACTACTATTCTCTTGCCCTTTATTTATGCACTCATCACCAGAACTTCTTTCCACAATTTGACTAATCCCAGCCTCATAAATTCTTAGTACTTAAACACATTTAAACTATTTCCAATTCAGCTTTGCATGCACCAATGATTAGTATCTCAAATAAGAACAATACTGAAAACACGTGTATAATGAGCTTAACAATATAACTTGATTTTAAGAATTTTTTTCTTTCTATCAATTTCTTTTTCATATTTTACCCTTCTCACAGGATTGCACAAGGAGGTCCGTGTAGCGGGCTTTCCACTGATGACTCATAGACCAAACGGCCTTAGGGCAACAGGTGATGAAGCACCCCTCGAGTTTATTTGCCCGAACTCTCTCAGGTTCTGAGTTAAGGTTCAAATCATAATAGTGAATTGTTGTTAATGTGCTCCATTTTGCACAAGGAGGTCCATGTAGCGGGCTTTCGACCGGTGGATCCCAGACCAGATGGCCTTAGGTCACCAGGCAAGAACCCCTACGGATCTAATAATCCGAACCCTCCAAGGTTCCTGATAACAGACGTCACAACTTAGCATAAAATATTTTTCAATCATATACATATAGTTAATTGTTGTAATAAGCTCAACATACACAAATGGCTCAATAAATAAGTAATTATTATCAAATAATACAAAGGACATGCAAAACATAAACCAGAAATTGTAGTCTAAGTATCTAAGATTCTATTTGGCAACAATCTACAATCCATATTTTTCCAAAGTTAAGGTGATAAGAGATAAACTTAAGGCATTAAAATTTTGCTATCTACAAGATATCTCTGAACATTATTTTCAGAAACGTAAAACTTCAAGCTATGAGACAAGTTGATGAATGATATTTTTTTGGATTTTTAATTTTTTTCAATTTTTCTGAATTTTTCATTGATATGAATGCAGTACAAAATGCAACATGTGAAACAAAATGCAATACATAAGCAAATATGCAGAACATAAGCAGATATGATGCATGAGAATGCACTACCCCAAGCTTAATCCGAACACTGTCCTCAGTGTTTAGGCCTAGCCGAAGGTAAGGTACAAAATGCATGAACATAAAGACAAAAGAAAAAGTACAATGAGACCAAATACGACCTATTCTACTCCTGAGGTGGTGGTAGCGGTGGTGGATAGAATAACAAAGCTCCATAGTGGCCCTGGTCAACATGATAGTCATGCATGCGTCGGACTATGTTCTCAGTCATCTCTTAGCGGTCTCTGATGTCGCCATGCATAGAAGTCAGAACTGAATACATAAATGAAAAGTCATAAGCAATAGGAACACTATCAGGGTCAACATCCATGTCAGAGGGCTGGTCATGTTGGGCAGGAGGTGGAGTTCGACGAGGTGGAACTATAGGTGGTGACTGAGGTGCATCTGAAGGCAGCATGATCCAGTTGGCTTCGTTGGAGGGGTTAAACCGCTTCGTCTCAAAATAAGGCAAGACCATATCTGAATCCCTGAAAAAGAATACTTGTACTCCTTGCCGAATGCCTCCAAGCTTCATCGCTTGGACTATGCGCTGGTCCAGAAAAGATGAGTCATCTAGTGAGTCTAGATCATCCAAGTCTAGGCTGAGGTGCTGCGCATTGGGGTAATGAGAGCTCCGATAACAATTGTCTCCTTGTCTTTCTTTGAGTTCTTCTGAAAAGTCCGCGCTAGAAAGGCTCCCACATTCACAAGTGTGTGGGTAGCCATGCAGTAGAGAAAGAATAGCTCGGGTTCTGTTACCGATCCATCGTTGTCGCCTCTCCCGAAAATAGAGTTGGATAGGATCCGATGTACATATCGAAATACTAGATTCTAGATCATCGAACTCTTTGCAGTTTGATAATTAAGGTGGGCAGCCCCTATAATGCGCCTCCAAAAGTCGCTGGCGTCAAAATCCTTGGGAATACACATATAACCGTGGTCTGGAAACTGGTAAATGACGTTGAACTCGGCTAGTGTGAGGTTGAACCTTGTGTTAAAGAGCTAAAAAGAGTAGGATGGACTGTCCCCGCTGGCATTCTTGATCTCGAACGAGCTCAGAAACTCAAACGCAATAGGGGAGAAAGTCGGCCACCACTAGTTGATGAAGAAGTCCATGCCGATGTTCCCGAACAACATGAGGACGAAGTGGTGCAGATTATACTCCATCATGGTGGCATCATGTGCAAATATGGTAGGAGTTAACCGATGAGTGGCGAGGACATCCACTCGCTCTCGATGCTCCGTCTTCTTGAAAAGCTTCTTAGGCGGCCTTCGAATAAGGCCTACTGCAGGTGATGGTTGTTCTTCAACAGGCTCATGGTGTTTGCGAGTGCTGCACTTCGGGTGGCTGGAACTGGCCATTGTACTGTCACGGGCCGTGAAGGTGTGTTACGGGTCATGAAGAACTGAGTTGTGGGGCGTGAGGCACTGTAATGGCCGAGGCAGAGGCTGCTTCAGACTTGCTTGAAAGTTCATGGGCCGTTATATAAGGTAACGAGCCGTGATATATTGAGTCGCAGTCCGTGAGATGGTGCAATGGCCAAGGCAGAGGCTGTCATCGTCGTTAGGTGCTTAGTCACGGGTCGTGACCTTAAGTTATGCCTCGTGATGTGTTTTGTCGTGGCTCGTGAATGTGGTTGCGAGGCGCGTCAGGCAATTTCTGGGTTCGTTGATGCCTTTTCAGAACTTACGGGACGTATCTGGAGTTGCGGCCCGTAAGTATAAGGTGACTCATCGGGGACGACAACTGTTCGGCGTGAGGTCATGGGGTGTGATGAGGGTTGTGGCCGGTGAAGAATGGTTTGATGCCCCGTGAATGAAGTTGCGGCCGCGACGGTGGGTGTCTTCGTCTTCACAGCCCGTTACTTTGAATAATGGGTCGTGATGTTGCAGTGTGCAGTAGCCGGCGTTGGGGAAGGGGCGCTCGGTGGAGTTCAGCTTCGGAGGCGGCGGATTGCAACGAGATCCTGCAAAATGGGCTAGTATATATAGGAAAAGGGCGTGATCTGGTGGTTATGGTTGTGACACATTAATGCTGTCAATCACGGATCGCGAGGCCGTTGAATGCGGTTAAAGGGGTGACCGTTACGAGGCGCATGCGGGCCGTTACGTGGATGTAGCGGCCCACTACAAGAAAAATCATAATTTGCGACGGCACCTCCTTGCAAAAACACTCGTTACAATTTTTTGCGACGGAAGTGTTACACTATATGGTGACATTTTCGTTGCAAAAAATTTGTGATGAGCAATTTTGTGATAGATATGCGACAAAGGAGCCGTTGCAAATTGTGAATTTTCTTGTAGTGCCCGTCACGAGGCTGTTGCGGCCGTTCCAAGGTGGGCACTTAATGCGAGGCATTCACGGGTTAAATGAATCATGGACCGATTTGTCATGGGGCATTAAATGCGGTGGGTGGCAGTTGCGGCATTGGATCATGTACGTCATGGCCCGTTATCATGTGTAACGACCCATAAGGTGAAAATGGGCAATTGCGGGTCGTGATGATTGTTACAGGCCGTAAGTCAAGCACTAGGTGCTTTGCAGTTAGCGAGCTGGCCACTTACGGACCGTGATGGGTTGTCACACCCCGTTATGGATAGTCGTGAAGGTCGTGATCAATTCTAACGGGCTGTAGGTCGGGTAAATGCATGTGGTGATTGCTTGCTGGAAGTAACTTACGGCCCGTGATGTTGAGTCACGGTTCGTGACATGTTAGCAATTTGCAGCAAGGCTCAATGTCGAGCCCGTGACAAGGTGTCACGACTCGTGAAGTCTCGAATGACATCTCGGTCTGAATGTGTTGCCGGTTATGACATCTTGTCACGGCCCGTTATGGAGTTTATGAGCTGCTGGATTTGGTTATTGCAGACCGTGATCATTCTTAACAGGGCTCGATATCGGGTCTCACGACCCGTAATAGATGGTAACGGCCCGTGTTAGAGTAAAAAAGTTGCTAGGGTGATTCTATTTAGGCAACTAGACGCCTATATGACCGGGACTAAAATAGGAAAAAGGTAAATCTAAGATCAAGAATGAGAAATCTAACTAAAAAGGGTAGGGTTTAGGGAGAGTAGTTCTAATTTTATAGTCTTTATCTTGACTTGGTTCGGTGTATGCTGAGATGAAATCATAATGGTATGCAATAAACAAGGAACAATATCACCAGGAGTGATGTCATCGTTGATGCTCGTCATGGTGAATTTCAGCAAACACGGTCAGAACTTCCACCAGTTGTATCAATGGCTTTTCCTTTGTCTCTAATTGTTGGGCCTTTAAGTTGTACAACAACATTCTCTGGACTACATTGTGGTTTGTGTTGCTTCCGATCTTGTCGCAATAAGAGGCTCCTTGGTCTCCATTGCACAACTGTTGCTTGTCTAAACTTTAGTAATTCTTTGGCTTTATTTGGTGACCGTTGCGTTGATGACTCCAGTGGATCCTTAGTTGGTATTTTCTAGAGTTTTTGAGGTAGAAATCTTGATTGTTGATGCATAAATTTTGGTGTCTGAATTGGAGGTAGTGAAGTTGGAGTAATAAGAGAATCAATAGGAGAGCTCTTCCTTTTGACTTTCCCATCTTCAATTGTATATTCACTTGACTCTTTGACACACCATTCGGTAGTTCATGTCCTTCTGGAAAAAAATCTTTTTGGCCACCAACTTCGTTGGTGTGAATATTGGCATTGACATATGATTGTTGGTGAGTCCTCGATGTTCTTCTCAGGATTAGCATGTTGAGAATTTAGTTGCGCAACCTGGTTCTCTAATGCATGTAACCTTGCTTCTAGATGATCGAATTTGAATTGACACTCGAGTTGTTGGACCACTTCATTGTTTTCAGTTTTGTTTTTCAGTTTTTTTAGCTCTGACTCCATATTTTGAATGAGTTTGGTCTTGAAATGTTAATATTCTTTCAATTGTTGCAATAAACTTGCCAACCATCTCCTCAAGATTGCTCTCAAATGTTATTGCTGTTTTGACATCATTTGGGTTTTTGTTTTGCTGTTGTCTCAAGTTCGACGTCTGTCTCTCCAGATTTGTGATTTGGTCCTGCTGTATGGGGAGTTTCTTCAACATAGAGTTCATCTTGTTGTTGATGAGAGTAAGTGATTCCATGGGGTTTACTTCTTGGTTTTGCTGAGGCTTCATAGATGTTGCCTCTCTTTGAAATTCATTTTATTTTTCTGCTTCTTTGTTCTCCTCAATTTGCTGGTTAGAATTTACTTTCTTCGTTGCCATTGAGGATAGATGATGTGTGCTTGTAGATCAAGTAGTGTAACTAAGATACTTCCTGAAAAGCTTACATAAACACTAAAAGAAAAAGTGAAGGTAACAAAAAAAATAAAATCTCAAAGTAGCTTGAAATCAGATTAGTAGTTAAAAATAATTCCCCGGCAACGGTGCCAAAAATTTGATACGAAAAATGCTGACAATGCAAATCAGAATGCTAGCAAATGCACTAGTCGAACAAGTAATAAAGTGTAAGAGTAGAGTTACCGATCCCACGAGGAATTATATAACTGCCTAATCAGAATTCTGGGCTAATATGAGATAATATTGATTTCAGGATTGTGATTTCATAAAACTAATATGTAAATATAAGTAATAATATATGGATGATAACTAGGGGCTGGATGATACTAACTCAAGATGGGTACTCAGAATTTTTCACAACAATCGAATATGATATGAAACTCAATATTGAATCCTCAGATGGTTAGGCAAACCTAAGATATGAATTCCCTTAACGGGTAACTCAACTATCTTACATTAAACAATCTAGAAAATACTCCTTAATGGGTCTATTCTCAGGAAAATAATTACAAGATGCAGGAAGATATTTCCCTAGACTATTAAAATCGAACAAGTAATAAAGTGTAAGAGTAGAGTTACCGATCCCACGAGGAATTATATAACTGCCTAATCAGAATTCTGGGCTAATATGAGATAATATTGATTTCAGGATTGTGATTTCATAAAACTAATATGTAAATATAAGTAATAATATATGGATGATAACTAGGGGCTGGATGATACTAACTCAAGATGGGTACTCAGAATTTTTCACAACAATCGAATATGATATGAAACTCAATATTGAATCCTCAGATGGTTAGGCAAACCTAAGATATGAATTCCCTTAACGGGTAACTCAACTATCTTACATTAAACAATCTAGAAAATACTCCTTAATGGGTCTATTCTCAGGAAAATAATTACAAGATGCAGGAAGATATTTCCCTAGACTATTAAATCACCCTTAACGGGTTGACCTAATAGACCACAAATGAAAACGCCCTTAATGAGTCAGATTCACAGGACACGAATTGCAAGGGTATTGACCACACTACACAGTCAACGATCAATTGTTCAAACTAAGAAATCAGGCAAACATGATCATGAAGAATCAATCCAATGAAAAGTATCAATGCTATAAAAGTTCTGTAGTAGCAAATAAGATCAAATGAATAGAACCAACACAAAATATTCAGAATAGGTTTTGATTACAGAATTCGTCCTAATGACGTACGGAACAAAAAATACTCCTATGGATGTTGTGAAAGACGACGAACAACTCCTTGACGGATGATGAACTCCTCCTCAGCGGCCCTTCAGAATAATCTTCGTTCTCTGGCGTTCTCCTTTTCAGTCCCTAGCCTCTTCCTTAGATCTCTGGATATAATATGGAAAAATGATGAGTTCTGTGCCTCGAAGATTATCCAAGATCTTCCAGGATTCTCCAGAACAACCCTCTCTAGTTGCAAACGAAATCCTTTTATACCTAGGGTTTCTTAGAGTTAAATCAGCATTACATACGCAACCCTTGGATCAAATCTGCTCCTCGATCAACCGTGATGATAAGAGTCCAATAAAACTTGTGCAAATCCTTAGAAATATGATAGAAATCTAATCTTTAAAGTTCTCAATTAAATCCCAAACTTCCTGGCCGTCGAATTATATCAATATCTCGAACAAACAAATCTGCGTAACCTTATCACAACCCGTGACAAGAGGTCACGACCCGTAACTAAAGAT
>LTAE01005491.1:0-13918 GCA_001647135.1 Pontederia paniculata
GTTGGATCGAAGAAGAATGTTGTTGCCAAAGCTCTCATTGCGGTGAAGTATCCACCAAGTAGGAGAATGTTGGAGTTGGCGAATATTTCAGGGCCTCTTGTTTCTAACACCAGGTACGCCCACGTGAGCTTAGGGGGACTGGAGTATTACCCAACGACATCTGACCCCTACCCGCGGAAAGGGGGGTTCGGGAGGCACCGCCCCTCGACGGGGGTTCCGCTGAAACTTAAACGGGTTTGGGATTTTATTTAAGCTGCCCGTATGGTGCGAATTAAGAGATTCTCTATTTGTTAGGATTTTGGACTCATATATATATTGCTCTTATTTCAGACGTGATATTGAAAGATCGTAACGAAAAATAATAATAGTGAAATCTCTTTGCAGGACGTAGTCCTAATTAAAGGGTGAACCTGTGTAAATTTATGTGTATTCTCTATTTTTCTGCATTTCTCTTTGTGATCGTCTATTTGTGTTCTCAAATTTTCCATCATGAAGGAACTGAAGCCACAATGAGATCCTCCAAACAAGTTGTAGCTTTAATATGTGCCCTTGTTGTGGCCTCAATGGCATCCACCTCCTCTGCACAAAACTCCCCCGACGATTTCTTGAACGACCACAATGCCGTCCGCGTGCCCCTGGGCCTCACTCCGGTAACGTGGAACCACACCGTTGCTGCCTTCGCCGAAAGCTTTGCTAACGAACGTGTCGGAGACTGCAAGCTCGTCCACTCCGGCGGCCCCTACGGCGAGAACACCTAGGGGGACCCGTCGCCGGCGTCTGGACGGCCTAAGACGCCATCGATTCATGGGTCTCGGAACAACAGTACTACGACTACGCCAACAACACCTGCGCCGAAGGGGAGCAGTGCGGGCACTACACGCAGGTCATGCGGACTCGTGTCGCGTGCAACAACGTCAGCGTCTTCATCACCTGCAACTATTACCCCCCGAGAAACTACCCAGGGCAGTGGCCTTACTGAGATGGCCTGGCACATCGCAACCAATATATAATATATATAATAAAGCGTGCAACGCGAGATCGATTTGCTCGTTGATTGCTCCAGCAAACCCGGTGTGTCGTGCGTGCGTATATTGGGTCATGTACTTAATTATGCGCATGCATGATTTTGGTGCTAATAACTCGCGAAGGTATCAACGTTGTGTTCATGTATCTTATTGCAGTTACTGTTAGTTTTTTACTATTTTTATAACCGGAAAAAAGTATTGCAGTTACTAATTAAAATACATATTGAAAATTAAGGTTAAAAAGTGTGAGGGATCACTAATGTTTGGCAAAAGTATGATGTAGGTCACTAATATTTGATTTTTAAATTGTAGGTCACTCAACTTTAGTTTTATTCATATTTAGATCATCCATCATACTTGAATATTAATTTTGCCACATGTCACTTATGTGGCATGTGATGGTCATCTATGTGGCATATGACACATCATTTCATTTTAAATACTATTTTATAATTTAATTTTATTATTAATTATTTACCTTTTTAAACTTAAATGGTGAAAACTCAAGAGCTTTTTATGATTTGACGATGTGAAAATTTATTTTTCGGAGTGTCACGAACAAGAAAAAAATTGAGTATAATGGTAAATTAGTTAATAATAAAATTAAATTATTTTTTTTGTTTTTAAGTGAGTTGATGCATAAATTAATATTTAAATATGATGGATGATCTAAATATGAATAAAACAAAAGTTGAGTGACTTACAATTTGAAAATCAAACATTAGTGACCTACATCATACTTTTACCAAACATTAGTGATCCCTCACACTTTTTAGCCGTTTTCAAGGCTTGTTCTTTAGTATTGTGCTCATCCACCAAACCGACTGTGCTTTTGAACCGGTCGATTTGGGAAAAAAATGAGGCCTTATTTTCTTCAACCACTAATTGGAGTTATCGAAAAAACTTGACTCGAAGTCATATTAGTTTGCAATGAAAAAAAAATTAGGTGGAAATCAAAATTCAAAACAGCATGTGCAACAATTAATTTCATGTTTAAGTGAATCCAGGATCTCGTGTTTCATTAGCATCTACATAATTGGGCTTGCCTAATATATTATAATTTTTTAATTACAACATAGCTACATTTTTTAATTATAGAGAAAAGCCACATGCCTAGTTTAAAAAAAAAAGGAAGATAAATTTTAAAAAATAAAAGGTACTAACCAAATTTCTTAGTCTACCTATCGAAAAGTATTCATTTCTTATTTTCTTAACTCCATTCATTTTTTATTACAGCTTATTATTTCTAGCATCTTTATATATTGTATGTTAATTTTAGATTTTTGACTGTTTAATGTGCCAAAGGGCCTCGTTACTAAACCAATTATATCAGTCGTATTAATGACTCTCATCCACACCTTAACTTCGAAAGATTTTTTAATTGAATAGATATCTTAACGTCTGGATCCATTATTCTTGAATACTTATTACGTTAGGTATTTACGAATTAATATACATATAAGTTTTGGTGTAAATCCGCTTTTTCCCTTTCCGGTGCAATTAATGATGCGGAATCAATTGATAGCACATTAATATCATTGGTAGGTGAAAATAAATTTAATATGATTTTTCTTTTGCGTTCTCCCCAACTTGATCCATCTTACTTTAAGGTTTGTGATTTTTTATTCTATAATGAGTTTTTAAATTGGATCGACTTTAAACCCTCGATTGGATGTGCATGTCAAACTTGGGTTTCTTTGCGTCTTGTGATATAAAAATTTAAATTAATTTGGTTTGAATGACATAGGTAAAAAGAATGAAGAAGAATTTATTTGGATGACATAATATATATGAGGTTAAAGATATATATTAAACATATATTTTCCTCCTTTACGTAAGTTTTTTTTAGGAGATATTTGTTTTCATTTCTCTTCATTATAAATATAAATAAACGAAATTAAACTATAAGCTTTTTTTTTTCAACCACGACCCTAATAGCTTCCGGACTACTACTGATAATAATACCTTAACATTTGGAAAGATTATTTCGCTATTAGATGGCTGGGCCCAGATTATTAGGCTTTCTTATAGTCTTGCAAGTAAGACCCACATGCTGAACCCATTTGGCTTTCTAAATTACTCGGAGCTTCTCAGTTGTATTGGTTTGTGGCACAAATAGATACATCACTCGAGGGAAAAAGGAAAACTATTTATTAGTAAAAGAGTAACACGATTGTTGTAGAACTTCATTCATACAAAAAAAAAAGATTGTCGTTACATTTGGAGCTCATGAAATGATGAAAAAAAATGTTTTCCTTTCAAGTGTAAATCTTGCAAATGGTAGGTAGCTACAAAATGACCGTGTTTGAACTTTTGCCAATTACTCAAAAGGGTTTGACTCAAATACTAAACATAATATAATAATTTTCAAAAACTTGTTTTAAGAACCTGCTACAGTGTGTTAAATTCTAATAACCTAGCTCAAAGGAAGAAATTTAGACTAGCAAAACTATTTGTGGGCATAAATAAAACGGGAAATGCGGAGATGATATTTTATTAAATATTAATCCAGTCTTGACACTTGTTATGACATGGAATAGGGTAAGAATAAAATTGTATGTAGCTTAAAGCCTTAAACGTTGTTTAAGAGGAATAGCATTTTGGATTGCTTCTAAATCAAGGTAAATTGTGAGGGGATTTATGAGGTGTAAAGGGTGTCAAGCGGTCTACGTGGATTTCTTCTAATGAAATGTGCATCATTAATGTGCATTGTTAAATCTCCTTCAGTACTGTTACGTAATGAGATATTGGACATGAGATTTAATGATGAAGAAGTCTCGCATGTCTCTTGATTTTATCACTAAAAAAATGTTCGATGAAAATAGAAATATGTTTAGGATGTAGACTAACCTGCGAACTTTCTGAACGTACGAACATTAAATCATTTTTAATAAAAGATATTAATAATTGCGAGCGTCAATCTAAGACTGTTTTTCTATCAGAGTATTTTCTTTCTGTAACTTTTTTTACTTTTGACTATTTGACAACACACTAAAAAATTGATCAACCGAAAAATATTTTTCTATTAATAGAAAAAGTAAACTAATTTTTTTAAAAATGAACTATATTTTTTCAAATGAGAAATTATTTTCCTCTCATAATTTCTTTTACATGAAAACAATAGTTTTTCAAGAATTCGCTTTTCTAAAGACTTTTTTTAAAAAAAAAACAAAGTACCCTAAACCCAAATCAAATTTACACAACCATATATATATATATAATCACCTTACTAAAATAATATAAATATTTTCTCTCTCCTCCTTTAATTTAAACTACATATTTATTTAAAAATCACGATTAATTATATGGATGTTTCACGATAAAACACATAAAAAAATTTTTATCTTCATTAAACTCATATATATATATAATATATATATATATATATATATATAACTCATGTAGGAAAATTAAACCAATAAACTCGCCCTGCAACAATCACATGGAGAGATATATATTTTTTAAGTTGTAAACGCAATTACAAGGTAGTAGGCGGTAATGGCATCAATAAGGTGGCTGTCGTTCCATGCTGTCCCGAGGGCTATAATTGCAGGTGATGAAGATGCCACCACCATTGGTGCACACCACGCGGGCGCATCCAATGCTGGTTGAAACCGTCGACAGGACCTACGATTTCATGCGGAGGCCACAATTATTTTCCAATGACTTCAGAATTTTAAATTGTTATCAAATTGCATAAAAAGTATTCTAATAATACGAAGTTTTAGAACTAATTATCACATATTGTCAATTTTTTTTTAAATCATTAAGTGGGTTAATATTTTGAGAAGAAGAAATATATTATGCACTTACGCAAGAGTAGCACACTGTACCGTGTGTAACAATATTAAATTAATATATTTAAATCTCTTATAATATTTATTATTTTTTTAAAATAATTTATTTGATATAGTAAATGTTGAATTTTATTCGATCATTTAAAAGTCGAATATATTATTTTTATTATATTATTATTTGATTCAATAGTTGAGGTATAATAGAAATAAAACGATGGTATGCTAATCAAATATTAAGATCGGACAACTCTCACGTATAAAAATATATTAAAATTAATAAAAATAATATTAGAATAATCAAATAAAATTTGATAAAACAAATTGTAATACAAATGTTCAACACATTCTTTTTTTAAATATTTTTTATGTGATTATTTTTAAAAATATAAAAAATATTATTCTTTATAACGTATTTAATTTTATATATTACTAGAGTTGAAAATTTTGAGTTCAAATTTTGATTAAGTTCATATTAAAAAAATTCTTTTTAATTCATGCGACAAACTGGGCTAAATTAAAATTATCAACTGTAAGAAAAAAAGTAAAAGATAAAAATATTATTCTTCATTTGTTAATAAATATATTTTCATAATATCAACCATATCTATGATTATGCCGTAGTCATTAATAGACATTCATCGGTTTACCATTATATAGTCTTTATAGCTTATGCAAAAAATTATAAACGTCAGGTTCAACATAAATTGGAGCCATGGGTTTTTTAGATATGTTTAAACTTAATTATGTTTTTTCTGTCCCGAAGTCAGTTAGATTATTAGAATTTTAAAATATTATAGTAATGTATTTAACTTGAGAAAATAATAATAAAAAGGCGTGCAATGCGTTTTTTTATTCAATCAAAGCAAGGCAATTAATTTTAACACAAATCCAGGTATGTATGGATCTTATTAGTGAACGAAACGAATCTTTTTATGAACAAAATATTTTCAAATTGAGGAGAAAATGCTGAAAAAATCATAATTAAGGCTAAATTAAAATAATAATAATAATAATAATAATAATAATAATAATAATAATAATAATAATAATAATAATAATAATAATAATAATAATAATAATAATAATAATAATAATAATAATAATAATAATAATAATTCAAGCTACAAATTTTTAAAAAAGTCAAATTTTTAGGGTTCATTTGATTATCTATTATTTAATTTAAAACTTTTAAAGTCCACTGCATTTTCACATTTAGATATACTACATTGTCGGTAATTTTAATTTTTTCAATAATCTAAATTATTACCAGTAAGAAAGATAGTACTAATAAAATATATTTTTAGATTATTAATAATAGGGTAAAATATATTTTAATAAAATTATTCATTTACCTAAATTATTAAGTGTTCACATTTTATAAAATAATATCTATCAACATTGATAATATAAATTTTATATAATTTGTTCAAACTACCTTTTTTCAATTTTACCCTTTTATATATATATATATATATATATAAAGATATTTTCGTATTTTTAACTATTTAAATTATCAATATAATTTATTAAGTATTATAATATAATATTATTAGCACTTTATAAGATAATATTAGTTTTAGTGGCCATATAAATTACCAATAATAAAAAATGGGAAGCCCGTGTACTATGGAACGTAACCACATACCTGGCCGGCAGAACAAGAGTAGCTGGCGTAATCGTAGTAGAGTTGCCCGGAGATCCACGAATCCACTGCGTTTTGAGCCGTCCAATCCACGCCTGCGCCCCCGGAGAAGATGTTCTCGCCATAGGGGCCGCCTGAGTGGATCAGCTGGCAGTCGTTGATACGCTCGTCGGCGTAGTTACTGGCGTAGGCAAACGCGGACTCGTCCCACGACACGGGGCCGACGCCGACGGCGGCACGAGCGGCGTTGTGGGCGTTCACGAAGTCATCGGGGGTGTTCTGCGCCAAGATGGTGCGAACTGACGCCTGTGTTGCCAGAACAACGGCGCAAAACGTGGCCAAGGCTACTACTTTGGAACTACAAGTGGAACTCATTCTGCGTTTGCGTCTTCTTCAAGCATTGTAGCACAACAAACGTACTGTAACATATCTCATTCTTCCTTGTTTTTGTTGAAGGATATTTGATCAGTCGGACTATTTAATGGATGCGGCCTAAGTTTCTTTTATTATATTTATAAATGAGAAAAATATAGGGCTCTAATACAATAGATCTATATGTGAATAATGTTCATATATAAAAAAAGAATTACATAATTTTCAAAGTTCAAGCTTGTTCATATGAAGTGTTAAAGGAGCTCATCTTCTTTTGATAAGATATTAATTTAAATTTTCATACATAAATTTTTTTTATTAAGAATCTATATAGTTAATCGAAGTTCGTAGATCGGAATGCTATAGTGACATCTAAAAAACATATAGCATCATATTATTAATTCATTCATTTCTCGAAACTCGTTAATAAATTAAGTCAATTCTCATTTGTCCGACAGGATTAATTAAAGTTTGCTTTATTTTATAAATTCAAAACAACTTTCTTAATGTAATCCAGAAAGAAGCCACCCTCTGAACTAATTAGCACAAGTAGCTATAAAAAAAGAGGCAGAGGGGACGAATCGATCGATTTATTTGATATATTTATACGACATCTGCAACTTAATATACTCATTCGATATGTATATGATTCTATACAATAAAAGCCTGTTACTAGCTGACGACAACAAAATGGATGCAGCGGTTATTAAGGTGTGATTAATAAATATTCAATGAATAAGGGACAAAAAGAACCCGAATTCGGTAGAATACATAGTCTAATATTTAGATCTGCAGCATTTTTGTATATCCCATGGTCATTTACTATTGTATACCGGGTCAAGATCGACATATCTCAAGATGTGGCATATGTTACATTAATCAAGCTTTGTCGTCTTTTCTTTTTTCACTTAAAACAATTAAACAAAGAAAACCGTATTTTTATTACTAAAATATTATTTTAGCACGTCTCGTTTAGTTTAGTCGCCTACGATCTGTTTTCCTCTTTCTTAATGTTATTAATTCGTTCATGTTCAGCTCACCTAATCACTTGAAATTTCTTTGGTCATATTTGTTGGTTTGTGTAGCACCTAAACAATTTTATATGCCACTGTCACATGATTGTGTCTCGTTTGTCTGGCCATCATCTTTATCCTTTTTTTTCAATACTATTCATCTAAATTTATTGAGGGTCCCCACCGGATAAAAAATTAATCAAAACTTTTATCCAAAAGTAAGGATCGTTTTGTTAACTTCCTTAAACCACGCATTATTTATGAACTTACTTCTAAACAATGAAATTAACGTTCTAATTTTCCACTTCAATCTAATGTTTATTAACTTTATATTTTTTTTATTTATTATATTAAACTTTTAACCTTTATCAATTAGGTTGGGTGAAGGCGCTCTCGTATGTTAAGCCGATATGATAAAAAACAGATCGTGTGAGGACATTGCAAATATTCGAGATGGACATAAGAGTATGTGTTGGAGTTGACAAATGCTTCAAGGTCTCTTATCTGTCGTACAAAATATTATAGTGTGATCAGCCGTGATCACTGTGATCATGACTGTGATGGCCACAACAGTCGTGATCCCAGAGATCACGGCCGTGATGGACGAGTCGTGATCCGGGTGATCACGGCTGTGACGCGGACATACCGCGTGGAGAAAATGGCCGCAGACGTCGCATGAGCTGTGCTCAGCGGGCAGCGACATCGCAGAGGTTAAATGCACATGGATCGTGCATTGAACAGACGATCTTCCATTTCCAGAAATGAGCGTACGCCAGCTCCAAATCGATCGTGCGAGCGCCACGCATAACTGTCGCGGTTGAGGGGGACGGAGTGCTGCGGGCAAGCGACAATAAAAGGACACGACGAGTGTTAGGAGCCCCCAATCCGAATTCGCGGAACCCTTCGCTTTCCCTCTCTCTTTCATCAATTGGTATCAGATCTCCCAAGCCGGCGAACTTCCGTCTTCGCTGCGTATTGGTCGACGGCGCCTCTCACCAAGTTTCCGCACCACTGGACTGTTCTCCCTGTCTTCCTCCTTCCCTTCGGTGCCGCCACAAGCATCCACGACATCCAATCGCGTCTCTATCTCCGGTTCGCCTCTTCCCCTAGTAGTGGCCGCCGGTGACGACGCAGACAATTCGCAACTTCGGGAGAAAAATTGAAGGGTCCAAGGTCTTCGCACGCAACATGTGGATCATCCGTGCATCGTCGCCATCATCGAAGACCATTGAATCGTCGCCCACGAAAGCCTCTGCTTCGCTCCGGTGAAAGGTGCGTGTGAGGAAGATGAACAGTAACTCCACTCGATATTAATTGTGACCGTTCATCTTTCCCTCCAACTTTTGATCTGCTCCGTTGATTGCATGATTAAATCGCAGTTAGATCGTTATCTAATTAATTTTTTATCTGGCAACTATTATATCACATCTGAACCGTAGCATTTATTTCTTATATGCATAATTAGATCTAGACCGTTATAATCTTATCCCGATTTGAGCCATAGGATCTATATCTATATTATGCATGGTTAGATCTTGATAGTTATAACATCATCTATATCTCAACTGTTAGTATCATATGATTTAATCTGCATCGTTAGATCTAAACCATAATAACTAACTTATATATGATTAGATCTACACCATTTATTTGATTTCTTTTTTCCATGTTATAATCCTCGCCGTTTATTTCTGAAATGATTTAGAATTCGTTTTTAATTGCGATTAATATTTGAAAATTTAGAAAATAAATATTGTTTATCTTCTGATATAATTAGATTATTTTTGTTAAATTTTATCTTCGGCCAAATTAATTTAGAAAATAAGTTTAATTTATTGTTAAATTTATATTTCGGTGAAATTAATTTAGAAAATAAGTTTAATTTATTTATTGTTGAAGTTATTTTTTAGAAAAAATAATTTAGAAAATAATTTACTTTATTTACTCTAAATTTATTTTTGGGTCAATTAATTTAGAAAATAATTTTACTTTATTTTCTGTTAAATTTATTTTCGGTATAGATTATTTTAGAAAATAAATTTAGTTTATTTATTGTTACATTTATTTTCGGATAAATTAATTTTTAGAAAATAAATTTAGTTTATTCTCTGTTATTTACTATTAAATTTATTTTCGACCAAATTAATTTAGAAAATAAGTTTAATTTATTTATTGTTGAAGTTATTTTTTGGCGAAATTAATTTAGAAAAAAATTTACTTTATTTACTGCTAAATTTATTTTCGGGTAAATTAATTTAGAAAATAATTTTACTTTATTTGCTGTTAAATTTATTTTCGGTATAGATTATTTTAGAAAATAAATTTAGTTTATTTACTGTTATTTACTATTAAATTTATTTTCGACCAAATTGATTTAGAAAATAAGTTTAATTTATTTATTGTTGAAGTTATTTTTCGGCGAAATTAATTTAGAAAATAAATTTACTTTATTTACTGCTAAATTTATTTTCGGGTAAATTAATTTAGAAAATAATTTAACTTTATTTGCTATTAAATTTAATTTCGGTATAGATTATCTTTAGAAAATAAATTTAGTTTATTTTCTGTTATTTACTGTTAAATTTGTCTTCGGCCAAATTAATTTAGAAAACAAGTTTAACTTATTTATTGTCAAATTACTTTTCGGTAAAATTAATTTAGAAAATAAGTTAATTTATTTGCTGTTAAATTTATTTCTTGAGTAGGTTTATCTTTAGAAAATAAATTTAGTTTATTTTTGTTATTTACTGTTAAATTTGTCTTCGGCTAAAATTAATTTAGAAAACAAGTTTAACTTATTGTCAAATTACTTTTCAGTAAAATTAATTTAGAAAATAACTTTAGTTTACTTGCTGTTATATTCGAATAGATTAATTTATAAAATAAATTTGGTTTATTCTCTGTGAAATTTATTTTAAATAAATTAAATAAATCTAGTACATTTACTGTTAAAATTACTTTAGGACAAATTAATTTAATACATCTTCTAAATAAATTTATTTTTGGGATATATTAATTTTAGTATTTTTTAAAAATCTATTTTAGGTTGCATTAATTAAGAAAATAAATTGGTATTTTTTAATTATTTTTGTATAAGTTAAATTTACTATTTTTAGTTAAATTTATTTTCGGATAAAATTAATTTAGAAAATAAATTTAGTATTTTTGTTAAATTTATTTTCGGATAAACTAATTTAGTATATATTTCTGTTAAATTTATTTTCGCATAAATTAATTTGAAAAATAAATTCAGTATATTTTTTATATATATTCTCTTTTTCGCTAAATTTATTTTCGTACAAATTAATTCAGAAAATAAATTTACTACCTTTTCTGTTAAATTTGTTTTTCTGATAAATTAATTTACTATATTTCTGTTTAATTTTTTTTCGTACTTTTCCGTTAAAAATTATTTTCGGATAAATTAATTTCAGAAAATAATTTTTTTTAAGTATAACTAAAACTCATTTTTGGATATATTCAAATTTATTTTTTCTGACTACAATTTATTTATTTTTAAAAATGTCTAAGTTTATGGCCGTGAAACTAGTCAAATTGGAACGTTTTAACGACGCCAACTACGACGTCTGGAGTCGTAGAATTTGTCTGGTTCATGACGATCTACAAAGCTATATTGACACAGCTCCACTAGTTCTTCAAGATGATGCTTCTAATGAGCAGAGAGCAGCTTACACAGCGGTGCTGGAGCAAAGGAAGTCTGGTGATGAAAAGGCCAAGACGTTCATACTAATGTATATGGAGGATAATCTGATTAGGGTCTTTGAAACCCATGAAAATGCTTATAAGCTTTGGGAAGCTCTTAAAGATAAGTATGCATCCAAGAGGGACATGAACATTCAATTGTTGTTGCATAGATATACTACTTGCAAAATGAAAAAGGACGATAATGTGTCCGATCATGTTAATAAGATGATTGTAATGGCTAAAGATTTGGAAGCTGCAGGTTGTGCACTACCAGAGCCATTGTAAATCACCTCAATGCTGAACAATCTCCCTCCTGCCTTCGGCATGACAGCAATAATTGTGTGTGTTAATGAATCCATCAAAAATGTTGTTGAACTGCCCTCTATTTTGGCTATTGAGCAGGATATGACCAAAGGAAAAAGGAAGATAGACAATGTCTTCGAGGTGGAGGATGGTGCTGAAGAGGAGGAGGAAGAGTTCCATGCTATGCGTATCAGCGCAAGCAATCAAGACCAGACTTCAGCCCCAAGAAGAAACAACTCAAACCTCAAGCAGGGCAGAAGGCAACAAAGGGAGCTTGCTTCAAGTGTGAAAAATTTGGTCATTTTAAGAGTCATTGTCCCAACAAGCCAAAGCAAGACGGCCCACCTAGTGGACAGGTGGACAAGGAGGTGGAAGGCAGAACAAAGGAGCTGGAGCCAGCAAGATTTCACATTTCTTGGTGGTGGAATGTAATGCAACAACAACTGATATTGAAGGGTGGTGGATTGACTCTGGAGCGACCCGCCACATTGCCAAGACCAAGGAGGACCTCATTTACTTCAAGGATATAGCAAAAGGGGAAAAGAGGATCTACATGGGCAACAACACATACCTCGATATTGAGGATATTGGTGAATACAAACTAGACATAGTTTTATTGTGCTCAAAGATGTGTTGTATGCGCCAGATTTGAGGCGCAATCTTATCTTTGTTCCTGTCCTTTTGCATAAGGATTTTGAAGTTAGATTTTATCATGGTCGGGTAACAATTGGCAAGAACAATAAGGTCATAGCAACCGGAAGCTTGTACCCGGTCATGGCATATTTTGCATGAATGTCGTTAAAAATAATGAAATAAAAAACTCTTCCCAATATTCATTGTGTTATATGTCTGATTATGATCTCTGGTATGAGAGATTAGGACATCTAGGAAACTCAAAAATGGAATAAATAAAGAAAATGAATTTAGTGTCCAACATTTTTTGTGCAAGAACTGTGCCATGTGAGCATTGCTTGGCCGGTAAAATGATAAGGACCCCATTTTGGTGTGGGGATAAGGTCAACTGAGTTGTTGGAACTAATTCATTCTGATTTTTGTGGACCATTGAGTGTTCCTACCCTCGAGGAAAAAGAGTACTTTATTATATTTAATGACGATTTTTCTAAATATTGTTATGTATACCTCATAGAAAGAAAGTCAGAAGCATTTGAGACTTTCAAGAGGTATAAGCCACTAGTTGAGAAGAGGTTAGGTAAACCTATTAAGTATCTGAGGACAGATGGAGGAGGAGAGTTTACCTCCCAGAAATTCGAGGGGTACTGCATTTCAGAGGACATTCGTAGGGATACTACGATGCCATACACACCACAGCAGAATGGTGTGGTAGAGAGGAAGAATAAGACTCTAATGAATACAGTAAGGTGTATGTTGTCCCATCGGGTATGCCAAAGCGTTTTGAGGGTGAAGCTTTGATAACCGCGAGTTACATACAAAACCGAATTCTCACAAAGTCCATAGAATCAACGCCATATGAGTTATGGGTTGGTAGAAAGCCCGAGATGGGTCATCTCCGGAGGTGAGGATGTAAGGCGCACGTGTTGATTCCTTGTCAGCTCAGGGACAAGCTAGATCTGAGGACAGAAACGTGCAAATTTATTGGATATAGTTAGCAGTCCAAAGGGTACAGATTTTTCCATCAGGAAGAGAGTCTCATAGAGAGTCATGATGCTCCTTTTTTAGAGAATGAAAAGGAGCAAGTTGGGGAGGATGAAGATCCCCTCACGATTCTAGGAGACAATGGACACAACTCAAGAGATCCACTGTACTATCCAATAGTGGGAGTTGATGTTCCAGCTTCAAGTGAGATACCCTTGGATGCGGTGGAACAAAGTAGTTTCACGAGTATAACTGGCACCAAGCACCCACGGATAACACCCACACATTTGGATGATTATGTTCTGTACGAGTGCAAGGCATTGTGTTACTCCGTTGATACTCAGATAGAGGATGGTACATATCCTATCACCCTGAAAGAAGTGATGACTTCTAGTAAATCGGAGTCATGGGTGGCCGTCATGAGAGTCGAATTTGGCTTGATTCAAA
>LTAE01005491.1:18218-28352 GCA_001647135.1 Pontederia paniculata
CATATATATATATATATATATATATATATATATATACATTGCTCATATTTCAGACGTGATGATGAGTGATTGTAACAAAAAATAATAATAGTGAAATCTCTTTGTAGGACGTAGCCCTAAATCAAGAGAACCTGAGTAAATCTGTGTGTGTTCTCTATTTTTCTATATTTTGGTTTGTGATCTTTATCTTTGTTCTCAAATTTTTCTTCAGTATGGATTCACTATCTAGACATAATCTATTTCATTTGATTTAGATCGAGTCTAACTTGATCATCGTGTGTCGAATATAAATTTTAATTTTTCAAACCATATTCAACCTAATAATTCAATTTTTTTATATTTTTTATTAATTTTAAACTACTTTAATCTAAATAAGAATTTTAGATTATTTTAAAGATCGAATATACTAAAATTCATACTTTTTATCATTGGAAACGTTTGAAAAATATGTTTCTCTCATTTTTTTTAAAAAAAGTATAATTAGTAATAAATATTATAGGAAAGCAATTAAAATTTTGAAAAAATTTAATCGGACCCAATCTGATCAAACTTGACTCAATAAAAATTGGATTCAACAATTAATGTTTCATCAATCTGATTCAACTTGATTAAAATTAATTAAGTTAGATCGCGTGAACAACCAATATATGAACATTTTTCTGTTTTCAGCTCTATTGTATCATTTTATATTATTGATCTTTTGTTCTGTACGTGCTAAATACTAGTCATTCAACCACCAAGGACTCTGTGAGAGGATCAACCAATCAAACCACTCAATTTCACTAAAAGCTTCAATAAACAATAAAATTTAATGATAACAAATGTATTTTCTTAGTTATTTTAGTTTTTTCCTATCTTAAATTTATTTTTTCTCGAGTATTAATAAAAGGATAAAATTATAATTTGATATATAAACAAGAAAATAAAAGTTCACAGAGAAAAGAGGTGATTAACATCATAACATATAATAGTTTTGAAAGGAAAAAATGAAAGTAACATCATATTACTTAATTTGGGGATATTAATTATTATAATGATAGTAACTATAAAGGAGAGATGATAGTTTAATATTTCGAAGTTTAATTTTGCTAGCCAAATAAGACATATATATCTTTATCTTCTTTGTTTGGCTGTTTTCCTTACGAGTCACTTGTACAGCTGGTGATTCGTTGTCAACAATTTTGTATTCCTCATATAGTTTTATTCACATAATTCAGATAATTCATTCAAGATGCTGCACTGCAAGCAATACGAAGCTGCCATGAGCTCCTCCAAACAAACCATACCTCTGATCTGTGTCACTCTTCTGGTGCTAACTCACACCGCCTCCGCCCAGAACTCCCCCGATGACTACGTGAAAGGCCACAACGCCGCTCGGTCTGCCGTCGGCGTCGGTCCGGTGGCTTGGAACGACACCGTGGCGGCCTACGCCAAGAATTATGCCAACCAACGCGCCGGCGACTGCTCGCTGACCCTTTCGAACGGCCCATACGGCGAGAACCTCTTCGAGGGGTCCGCCGGCAAGAACTGGACGGCCCAAGACGCCATTGGCTTATGGGTAGCGGGTAAGGACTACTACGATCACGGCAACAACACTTGTGCTTCGGGGAAGGAGAACGAGTGCCTGGTCTACGAGCAGGTCGTGTGGGCGAAGTCGACGGGCATCGGTTGCGCCCGCGTCGTTTGCCAAAACGGCGCCGGCGTCTTCATCAACTGCAACTATTACCCTGCAGGTAACGTGATCGGCGAGAGGCCTTACTGAGATGGAGGCAAGGTGTTGTGTATTACTATTGTGTGTACTTGAGTGAAGCGTGCATGTATGAGCTCTATTGTGTATATTTTCCCCATGGATTAATTTTGTATAACTATACTTGATATACAGATATATGTTATTTATCGAAAATTATTTTCATATAATTATTTTTATCAGTTACAAATAGATGCGTCTCGCCTTAAAATTTTAATTTAACGTCTCTTGATTCACAAGTCATCTTTTTCTTTTGAATTAACAAATAGGGGGTATACATCAACTAAAAAAATAAATTAACATTAAATAACATATCCTTGAACCTTTTTTTTTTACTTTATCCTTGTGTGGATTTCGGTTTAAGGTTTTCTAAACATGCGCATGTATTTTGTGATAGTAAAATTTTATTCAAAAGAGGGGGGAACATGTTGGATTGGACAAATTTGTAGATGGAACTCCAAAACCACCTCTTATTTCAACGACAATAACTTGTAAACATTATTAAAAGACTAAGCTAGACTATATTTAAATAAGCTTGACATATCTATAAATGGTCTGACCCACATTATTAATTTATTTATTCATCTATTTAAAAGTAATTAAATAAAATTAGTTTATCTATTTTAAATCATTTTAAATTGAGAAAATAAATTAAGAATTCTAAGTTTTGTTTGAATAAAAGGGCGGGAGAAGGAAGGAAATTTTTTTTAAAAAGATGATTTTACTCTGATATGTAAAAAAAATCAAAGTTAAATATGATGAAGGGCTAAAAATATAATCCCTTTTAATTTCACTAGTTTGGTGGAATTGATTTTAAATGCTTTGAATGGGTCCAAACCCCATTCCCCTCACTTAAAATTTCTTAAATTTACTATCTAATCAAGGATGTCTTATATAACTCCACACCACCCTTCCCACTCTAATCCAAATAAGCACCAAGCTAAAGAAATAGGTAATACCGTATAAATTTAATAACAGAGTAGCTACATTCTCCTAAAAAAACGACCTTAAAATTTTTCTAACCCCTGATTGCAATTTTATTAATATTTTAGGGAAATTTTACTTTTCATATTAAGAGAAACTTTTGGAAGGATTTATTTAATAAATAACATGGGATCTGACCTCCTTTCTTTTTCCTATGACAGTCCACATGCTTAGCCAATTTTTCTCTGTGTACTAGATCTACCCTGTTTAAATGTGAATTCCTTTTTATCTGACATAATTGTCAGCCCTAGTTACTGGCATAGATTCAACGCCAGAGAAATTTCAAACGTGCTTCACACGATCGTCAATTCTCGTAAAAAAATTAGTACGTATAATCCGGAAATGCTACACATTCACAAATGTAAAAAATATTAAGTGTACATATACCCAATTATAAATTAGTACATATTTGTTGGGCCCAAAATTTGACCCATATATGGAACTCGCCGATCGCACGCTCAGCCTACTGCTGGGCTTTCTTGATCACTAATGTCTCCAACAGCTTGCTTTCCTTTTTTTTATTTCAATAATAATGAGCACATTGTTAATTTATTGTACATGTCGTAAGCAATTAGCCGGTGCTCGTAGACGATAAATTTTTTTACCATAATTACTTAGTTATAATAAACAATTCTTAGATGAGTGTATCGATTTTAAAAAGAATACAAATATCAATTCACCACTAAATAAAGAGCCAATGCTTTTTTATATTGATCTCAAACTTGCATCAATTTTATTTTTGTATCACATTGTAATAACATTTCGGTTTTATGAACCACTTTAGAGTTTACACCCTATTTATCTCTCTGTGTTTGATCTCTCTTCATTTTTTTTGCTTTGTTCCTAACATTAATATAAATAAAAGAGGTAAAGAAGGATTTCTTCATTAGAACCAAATATGAGATTGCTCTAACATTCTTAATAGCTCATCTATTTGTTCTTTCAGCCATTTATTTGACATGGGAAGACTGCAAGTCCTAGTATGCATAAATATTTATTCTAAAAAGAAGCACATGTATAATGTATTGCTGTTGTTGCTGAGTTCTGCTGATTTTTTTCCCATCAAATAGTCCTGCCGATTTTCTCTTCATTTATTATCTCTATGTTTTGTATAAGAATTATCAAGGTAATTTTTTTTATTTTTTTTCCACCAAATTCTCTCCTGCATATTTAATCTTCTTCTGGCAGATAAGCTGTGCTTTAAAATCCTTTTAATGATCACTTTTGTCACGATTAATAAATTGTTCAGTACTTTGTTCTATATGCTTCAGTATAAACTCATTATATCGTGGGAACACAGTTACTTTTATTCACATAGAAGTGCATGGGAAGAAGTCATATTATTATTATTATTATTATTATTATTATTATTATTATTATTATTATTATTATTATTATTATTATTATTATTATTATTATTATTATTATTATTATTATTATTATTATTTTTATTATGGAATCATGCATTTTATCACCCATGGGGTTGCACATACTTTGCAGTCATCAAATCAGAAAACATTGCCATGGAAAACCTGTTAGATTGGCAAATACTGTGATGGAATCTTCACCTATCCTGTGAATGCCTTCTTAAGTTAGACTATCAGACGGCAGCATTATTTGAATTTGGTGCTGATATGGTGTGACAAGCTAGCAATATTCAACTTACCAATTATAGTCATCCGAATAATTAATTAATGCCTTGCAAGGTTAATTCGATATCTGTACTCCCTTAGGACTTCGATCATTCAACGCCATGTGATTCTTGCAGTTCCACCAGATCACCATGCAAAAAGATTGCCTCTTTCAATGAAATAAAAGGAATCATTTCAACCATGGAGGTTGCCGTTGCTCCACGTCCATGAATACATGGTGTGGTTTAAGATCATAAGCTCCTATGGGGCCATTAATTCCGTATCCACTTATTTCTTAATTAATCTTCTGCAAACAGATACAATGAAGCACATATGAACTATTGTGACATTGGGAGCCCAATGGCTGCCTTGATCTGGAACCCAGCATGGCTAAAAAAGCATTAAGAAATACTCCCTTTTTGTGGTGTCCGCAACCGTAAGGACCAAATGCAGCTAAATCATGTTTTACTCGTTACTGAAAGTAACAGTCAATGGACTTCTGAAGAGTTTGCCATCTCAGCAGAATTAGCTCGAGACTTCAACTACATTTCTGAAACTGACAAAATTCAGGTGCATACATTGTATATACGACACCACATGAAGCCCCTCGATCGAAATTATAGGATCATTATGTTAGAAAAGTACGTTGCAAAGGGCCTTTGTTTATAGTTGATTGATCGTTGCATAGTTATAGTCTGTGACATGACAGCATTAATGTGCCTTGTCTGTCGACCCCACGACATAGCCATTAGGCCATCAAACCTTCCATCAAATTATCTTTTCTCATCTTAAATGAAAGACCCGCCCCTGGACATGGCGACTGCAAGTAGTTCTATAATTATTTGTTGTGATTCCAAACTTATATATACCCAGTACTGTTCTTATACGTGACTAGTTATAACTGAAGTTATAAATAAATTTTTAACTTTATTTAACTCTATGTTCATCAGCTGCTGTTCAAACTAATTGGATAACATTCTCTCCTTGTCCCCCAGCTGCACATTAGTTTTTGTTAAGTTAGGCAATTGAGTCTACCAGAACGTTCGCTCACAAGAAAATTCCAAATGGTGACTGCGAATGCGATGGTTTGAAGGAGCAATAGGACCCTGTCAATAACAGCAATTACAGACAGATAATTTTAATGCTAAATGCTGTTCTCATAGACCAAAATTTGGCATACTCTTGTGATCCATGAGAAATTTGTGCTTTGCCAGACAGATGAGTATAGCTAGGCGTCGTGATGCCTGGAATGATTTGATCATAGACGAGTGATGTGCAATCTTTGATCAGATGATGAGCAACGTCCATTTATCATCTGATCAGCTTTCGAGGAGTGATGATGTTCTTCTTCTTGTTAATGCTTTGAAATAACTGTTAGTATATCTCTTTTGCCGCTCCGCAAAGCACTATTTTGGTCATCCCAACAGAAGAGCTCTTGCCTTCTTTCCTTCGATCTCGTTTAAAAATACATACTTGTACCTTCCAAAAGGTTGTGATTCTGTGTTGCCTGGTCTTTGTTACTACAACTGTTGTTTCCAATAAAGTAGAAAAGCTTAGCCGTTAGTAAACATCTGGACAACCTAATAAAATGTCTACCCTGGTCAGATGCATCATGCATGTATGCTTTCTCACGAGAATTGAATATCATGGTTTAGCTCAAGCTAAGTTGTATTGTGAAGTTAATTAATTAGAAATAAAATTACAAGATTGAACTGGCAGTTGATAGATATCTATTGTATGTTATCCAGTCGTCATGATCCAGGAACAGTTGACTGCTAAATGGAACTGATAAATAAAATCGGATGAATGACCATGTAACACATTACAGTTGAAGAAACCCATTGTCAAAAAGGGTCATCAAACAACCATACTGTGTACAGTTATCGATCATAATTGACATATTTGCAGATACAAGTTTAGACATCTAACATTTCTGACTTTATTCAAGAAAGAAAAAAGGACAGATAGGAATTCTATATCCTATTAATACTATATATATAATATATTAGAGAGAGAGAGAGAGAGAGAGAGAGAGAGAGAGAGAGAGAGAGGTCTTTCTCTCATTTGTTACACAGTTATTTTATTTAGAAGAAACGATAAGTGGCATATAGATATCATTTGTTTTGTCATAAGAAATTTTGCAAAAGATCTTATTGTCTGCGTAGAATTCAAGATGGTGCCAATTTCAAAGTGAATGCAAAAATTGTTCTAAATGTGAAAGAACTTTTACTTTCCTTGAAGACTTAATCTGTCATCTCCCAAACCAAAATTATTTGCATTAATAATCTTATATCAATTTACAATTATAGTGACAAATTAAATCGATATATTCAGTTTTTTTCTGTCGCACACACAAAAAATAGTGGCACTTGAACTTTTTTCTTTAAAAAAAGATAGAACTATCTATTAATGACACTTGAACTTACAATAGCAATGTGAACAAGAGCTAGAGAATGATAATTTGAATCAAATTTTCCATGTTTCAAATAAATTGATTGTGATGAATGCTTATAGTTTTAACCTAAATATCGCATCCTTATGCCCATATTATGCCCCTGTTATTGTATATAGATGTATTTTAATTAATTATCCTGTTAAATAAGCTACCATTCAATAGATCAAAAATAACAAAGTTTACCTCTAGTTATCCACATGTACTTATATAATGCAATGTATTTATAAAGGCATATACCCCATGCAACGCAGAGAGGAGATCGAAAGGTGTGACAAACTGCTTAATGGTTGCATGATGGAGATTCTGGTCCAAGAAAGACAAAAGCATAACCGCGGATTCTCTCTCCTGCAACATTTTATTTAAATGGAGTCACCTTTTGATGATTTAGTAAAGTTTAAACAAGAATTATACTTTAACACTCCATTCTTAAAATTGGATTAATCACAACTCACAACTCGTTGGACTTTTGAACGCAAGTTAACATCAGAAAATAAAAATAGTAGCAGCACTTAGGCCCTTCTTTTCTCCCTCTTTGTTAGTTCTTCGCCAGTCGACGACACATCAATTAGCCCACCAAAGAAGGATCAGCCAAGACTTGGAGTGATCATAGGCACAGGCACGCAGCATCGATCATGGGACGAGCCCCTTGCTGTGACAAAGCCAACGTCAAGAAAGGGCCGTGGTCGCCGGAGGAGGACGCCAAGCTCAAGTCCTACATCGAGCAGCATGGCACCGGCGGCAACTGGATCGCCCTCCCCCAGAAGATTGGTACGGTGCTCTTGTGTTTATGCAGTTTCAGTTAAACCTTTCATTCATACATGATTAATGTGTTTCATGTTTTGTTGTACATGGTAAATTAGGCCTCAAGCGCTGCGGCAAAAGCTGCCGCCTGCGGTGGCTGAACTACCTCCGACCGAACATAAAGCACGGCGGCTTCTCCGAGGAAGAAGATAACATCATATGCAGTCTGTATATTAATATCGGTAGCAGGTGATCACTGCTAAATTTTAATTTTCAGCAGGATGATCAGTTTGGTATTCTTGTCTACTTATCAAAGTTGTCATATTTCTTCCTTTGTTTTGAAAAGTAGGTGGTCTATTATTGCCTCTCAATTGCCTGGAAGGACTGATAACGATATCAAGAACTACTGGAACACAAGACTGAAGAAGAAGCTCTTCGGCAAGCAGCGCAAGGAACAGCCGGGCAGCGGCGGACCGGCGGCCAGCGGCTTGAATCAAGAAGTTAAGGGAGCTGGCCTATTTGCTAGTTGGCCTCAACCACCTGTGTCCATGCTTCCGGTAACAATCCATGATGGCCACCATATCAACTGGGAAGACGACCAGGGTTCGGCTTCTATAAGGAAGCTACTGAGCAAGCTCGAAGGAAGGCTCAGTGGTTCTGGTACAACATATGAAAACCCTTTCATGCAGTCCTCGTCATCCATGCTCGTCCAAACAATATCTGATGACTCCACAAGCTTGGCGCCTCCTCCCTTGCAGGTGAATACTTGCGGCAAAAACTCGCAAGCTGCCGCAATTTGCTATTCAACAGAACTTGATGAGATGTTTCGGTTCAACTCAGTTAAGCTGGAAGAATTGGATTGTTTCCAAGGAATCAGGGGAATGATTGATGAGCGCAATGTGAGCATGAACTGGAAAGAGGTAAGCCCGTTGATGCATCCAAATAACATGGTCTCCAGTTACCAGGGGACGATGCATCAGTGTCCATCTGAAGAACCAATGCACCTGGGAGTGAAGTGAATGATCGGTTTAATGTGTACATGAACTATGTAGATTTGTAGTATGCGTTTGGTGGATTTGTCAGATTTCAATCTTTCTCCGAAGAAAATTAATAAACTTGATCGCTTCTGACGAACGGTTTAATCCTTATTCAGTTCAAATTTGTTTCTTTAATTTTTGTTTTCAATTTTATTTTGTGGGCTTCCCTTCTCTTTTAGCTGTGGAAATTGCATTTTATTTAATTTTGTGTTGTTCCGTGATTTAATTTCACGATGTGTTAGTTATTCCCTCTTTTTAAAAAAAATGAATTTTATCTATTAGCATAAAACTGTGCTTTCCTATTCTAAACCTAAAAGCAATAATAGAAAATATATATAAAAAACATAGCTATTTGATCTTGGTTTAGTATCTTTGAGCTCGGATTCATCTGCATTAATCCCCAATTTGTCCATGTTGGTGATGCTTTTCGATCATGTGATGATGGATTGGGAATTAGGTATTTGTGATCTTAAAATTGTGCTCCACGCATTTTTATTATAATTAAACTAATTAAGTATCCAAAGCCTTAAACATAACTCAGCTTCTAGGACACTTGGCATGTGAAAATAAACTATGATATAAAACAACACTACCGAGAAAAAATAACTGTATATTATATAAAAATCTACATTCGAGATCGCAAAATTTTGAATCAATTAATGCCCATTCTAAAGGTGGTTATTATCCTAAACATGCGGTATATTTGATTTTTCATTTTATGATAAGAAATCCATTTTATGATTAGAAACAGTTCGTTACGATTGAAGGTTATAATATTATTCACAATGTAGTTCAAATATACATCTAAGAATCTTACCCTCTAGATAACATCAATGCACGTAGTCGCTGTAACAGGAAAGTAGGTCATGCATAGAACTTGACAGTACGTATATATAGAACGAGTTATGCAGCTAGTTTCTGATCAGTATACTGCAAAATTTTATGATCCACTTTACAACCTAGCTATCTTTTGATCAGTGTTATTGTGGAAGAGAAACGCCCCTACTTAATTATGAATCAATTTGATAGCCATAGAGGAAGAATTATTGAAGAGATAAAAATGGTTAGAAAAAATAGAATGTATAGCGTAATTATATAGAAAGTGTCAACATTTTGTTATTTTGAATATTACTCATAACTTTTTGAATGATAAATATTGTTATTTTTTTTATGTGCTACACGCAATACCCTAAAATGTGCTATACTCTTTAACCCTAAATAATTATATATTTAGATAAGAAGAGCTTAAACTTGAGAAGTCCAACAACATCTAACCAATTTGTTGACAAATCTCAGTGTTGAGCAGGTCATATGTGGAAATAAGAGAGGCTATATGCTTAGGGACTAATTAATAATTATCAAGTACTTGGAATAATAACAATGGCGATACAAATTAAGGGTCATCTTCAGTTGAAAACTCCATTTCAGTCCACCAAAAACAAATTCGGTTAGTGTGCATGTTTATATCCTGCATCTGCATTGTTGAATCTAGGATCCCGAGAATGTTTTGAATGATCACAAATTTGTAAGTGAACTCAT
>LTAE01005492.1:0-13507 GCA_001647135.1 Pontederia paniculata
TTTGTATCTTGGGTCGACCGTATATGCCTCCTCCTCCATATACATTGCTGTTTATGTGACCTCCTCCTCCTTCCACTGGTCTACCGTTTATATCCTTAGGACGCCCGCTGCACACATATGATTCTTCATGATGTGTATTACGTGTGCAGTGATCGTCCATTCCTTTAACTCAGGTCGACCGCTGTACTGAACTTGTCTATGTCATGTTACAGAAATCAGCTCAAACAAGTTCATTAGTACAGACTGAGTTCATTTACAAATTTGTGATCATTCAAAACCATTTCGGGATCCTAGATTCAACATTGTCGCATTGTTAATTTAATAAATTATGATTCTTTTTGGAATAGTGGGAGGCGAGTGGGAGCACGATGACCTCTCATTGTCACTACTCTTGGATATCTTAACTTCATTATTTTATAAGTAATTGTGACAATTTAAAATGCATAAAACTGATTTCCTTATTCTATTTGTTGTGAGGATTAGATCATGGCATCAAAATCTATAATTGTTGACTTGAACAACGGTGACAAGTTGAAGGATGATAAATATGACATTCGGCATCATGAAATCTCATACATGATAAAGGAACAAGATGTTCTAGAAAATAGTAACCATATAATGGTTGGACAAGATTCTGAAGAAGAATCCTCAACTGATTACACTATGCAAGCAAGAAGGATTTTGAGGCATATTAGACATGATTGAAAAAAGATTAGCATCGCTTGCATTACGTTGATGACTATGATGGACAATGCCCTCATGTACCAATATGAAGTCCATTAGACAACTTTTGTATTCTGGCAAACTCTCAAGAAAAAAATTGATATTACATCAATGACAAAATCTCGGATGCTCAATATAAAGTTTGGTTAATATAGAAAGCACTCAAATCACACGATGAGACAACACCCGAATGAAATGTCAATTATGATTCATGAACCTAAAAGCATTAGACAAATCTTTTATGATGAACAACAAGTTCAAGCCCTTATCCACTCTCTTCCACATAGTTGGATTATATATGCACCAATTTTGATAATGTGAAAATTCTTGACCAAGCTACACATCATTTGAAAATGGAGAAAGAAGTTACTAAGGCCTAAAAACCTCCACCCAAGAAATGTTTTTCTAATTCCGATGGATAAGGCAGTAGGAATCACAAGCATAGTAGGTTGTGTAAGTTATATATATGTGAAAGTTTTGACCAAGTTGCAGGATATTTGGAAATGGATAAAGAAGCTATTGAGGCTCAAAAATCTTCCATCCACACATTTGTTGCTAATTACAATGGACAAGGCATTAGGAATCCCAAGTGAAGTTGGTCGTGTATGTCACGTCTAATTTAAAAGGGTAGAACTAGTGGACCAACGAAAGCTCCAAGCCAAGTGCATTCATGCAAAATGTGGAGGAAAAATGCCATAAACAAAGTAGAGTACTACAATTGTGGCAACCATAATAATTTTGCCCATGATTACACAAAGTCAAAGAAAGTGTGACGACTAATCCCGATAAAGTCAATTGTTAGCCGTCACAAGGGGGTTTATATAGTCAATTAACTAGTTCAAATTCAAATACATGAATTTTGCGGAAACATGATAAGGAAAATAAACCAAGTCATGGATTTGCCAAAAAAATTGGCATGACGTCGGCATAAAGTAAATAAGTGGTAAAATGTTCATGGATACAATTTGATATAACAATTCATATGGATTAAAATGAGATCATATAATGGGACAATGACCCAAAAAGTAAACTATGTACATGGGCTCATCAATAAATGTACGAAAAGAGGAATTCAAGTCCTCGTAAATCCACCACGGGATATATCATGTAAATCTCAATCCGTGAGACCATTACGGATAAATAATGAGAATTAACGTTAGGAACTATACAAAAGCAAAGGATAACTTGGACCAAATTAGATTTGTCCTCGACCTCACTCAAATACATCTCCAAACCATGCTCAACACATAGCATAATTAGCAGTCATCACATGCAAAATGGGAAGAGAAGTGTGAGCATAAAATGATTAAGTGAGTGGAGGGATACAATATCAAAAATTTGATAAAATCGAAGCCCACAATGCAATTCTATAAAGCAACGATAAAACCATGCAATGAATGACATGTAAAATATTTGTTCTTCTTAGCAACAAAAGAAAGTATGCTAGAGAAGGAATGAACCCTCACTAAGGTCATACGACCAATACGAATCCTGAGCGAGTTGTTATGTGAACTGAGGCTTGCCAATCATAGACAAACTTAATAGTTTACCTACATCGACATTGTCATGGGGATGCAATAGTATTCTAGGATTTAATCGTTGTTGTTATGAACAAATATTAATATTTTCCGCACCTACTCGGAGTTGATCATCCTCCGATGATATACAAAATCTCACCACAAGGCGGTTTTTATCATGATAATTTATGTGTATGAATGCAAGGCATATCATAAAATAACATCTAGCGGAAGATACTAATCCATGAAGATTCATCAAATTCAACAAAGATTGAGGTATCCGAGAAAACATCATAAAATATAATTAAGGAGTCCATAAGCAAAGAAGTGCTATATTTGCATGAACCCTATGACTTAATAATTTAAAACATGACAAGCAGTCATTCATTTCATAGGATGCAAACAATCACATGTATGTATCAATCCATATAGAAAAGACATCTTACCTCGGTGTAAGACTATGGGTAGCTACCTGAGCATACTTGATGTTATTGTGATAATTCCACTAACCTCAATATCACATTGCCTCGACAAATCCAACACACTCAAGTCTAAATCATCAATCACAAGAACTTATTCATAAGTTTCATAAATGTCTTATCAACTTAGTTTTCGTTACACTTGGACTTGAAGCAATTCTCATGTCAAGTTGATTTTAATAAGATATATTTCCATATTTACTTGTCACTCTCACCTAATAACTTGAATTAATCATCATTATATATCTATTATGACAAACTAGCAATCAAGTCACCATAACTCTGCTTGGTTATTCAATGTGGTCCATTTATCATATTCTACTTTTAAATTAACCTTTATCATTTAACTAGAATTATCCTGCCAAATTATCATACAAGTATTTCATAATCTAGTATCATCCATACTTAATCCGAATGAACATCTCTTAACCTATATAAACATATTTGATAACATTTTCTGTTATATATATATTACCCATCAAGAGATTTAACAACTAAATGATTTTATTATTAAAACTCTCAACTATGGATCACATTTTAATCTACTACATTTATCTAAGTACTTGATGCATCTCAAAACTTCTAATTATTACTCATCACGCATGATACGAAATGGTGCTAATATGACGGATCCGTAAGCTCTAACAATTGTCAAGTAGTGTGGCGATGCGCTACATACAAAAATTCGAGTCGCCATATATATCTATATTTATAAAAATCAGCACAAGTCATACATAACCCATAAGTTGACTCACCATGTTGGAGTGGAAAGTACCTCGAGTCTGAACACAAGAATCCTCGAGTATCGAGCGCAACCTTACACATCAAACAATCAACAACATCATCATTCTTATCTAAACCAAATTAACTCTAAAACATATCATGACTAACCACTTATTACTCACCAAATCAGCTCCGACAACTTGAGCATGACATAGGACCGACTGCCATAAATCAAATGGGGGTTAGGTAAAACACATGGCTGACTTTTCTCATCACTATGGATTATCGGAAACTCATTGATGATCCAGACTCCAAAATAGTCCCTATCCATTGCACGAATGTCGTCCCATGGTATCACGTCTCTGCATGGAATATGATGGCTCGATGAGGTAGTAATCAGAAGAAGAAAACAAGGCGATAAATTATTAAATCAAACAATCAAAGACCCACCAAAAGTGCAAGAAGGAGAAACGGACCCGCGGTTGTCTTTGCCGGCTTCGGCGACGTACGCGCAGAAATGCTTCAATTGAAACTTAACTCACCGATAATAATCGATCAGCGCTGCACCGCCAATGGTCAAAATCAGCCACACGTCACAAGCGATAATGCTCTCTACCGGAAGAAATGAGCGTGAAAGGAAACATAGAAATCAAAATAAAAAAATACATCACACAATAAATGTCAACTCACTCGAGAGACATTGTCCTCGTTCACAACTCGTAGACAGCCGGAATCACCCCTCGTTCGCCGGTGATGCCTCCACTCCCGAGCTGCATACATACGCGGAAGTGTCAGTCGACCTATACCATTTGATTCACGTCGCCAAGAAGGTCAGGGTCATACCTCGTGATGGTCGAAATGTGGCCAGAAGCTCCGTCATCGTCGCCGCCTTGGTGCTTAGACACGATGGCGTGCAGTCGGTGGAAGAGAAGAACGAGAGGGAGAAGTCGACCACTTCTATAATAAAAAGAGGACATGTGTAATTTGTTCGATTTTATTTTATTTTTATTTAATTTATTTTCCTGCCCTATGAAAAGACAAAGACACCCTCATTAGTTGGAAAGATTTACAAAAACTTTCCATTGGGCTTTCTGAAAACATTGTACCCGTTAGAGAAAGTGTTTCGTGACTAAAATTCTTTTGTGTATGTTTTTAGTTGTGCTCTCATTGTTAAAATTTATCCTTTGTAGATTGCAAACTCCATTGGAACAAACCACATAGCAAGGGATCATAGGGCCTTTTTGATTTTTTTTTACTTAGTTAGAACATAAGATGAATTTATGTTGGAAACAACAAAAAAGTTGAAGTAAAAAAAGTTGGAACTTGCAAGTTAGACATCTGCAATGGACAAATCCTTTATCTTCATGGCATTTCTTCTGCCCTTGAGTTTCGATGAAATTTAATTTTGTGTCAGTTTAGACAGTTATGGTTATGTAATAAATTTTTATTTGAGATGCTTGAATATTTCCATGAATAATATTTCTTTATATGATGATTGTCTTAATGATGACTTTTATGTTATGAACAATGCATGTCTTGTTAATAATTATTTTTTAATGTCAACCATGAATGTAAATGCTATGACATGACATGCCAGATTAGGACATATTGGTCAATATCTTTTGATAAGATTGGCTAGAGATGTACTTGTGGGTTTTTTTCGCCAAGATCGACTACACACTTGTGAAGATGTCTAGCTGGCAAGAAAACTAGAAAATCATTTGGTAGAAGTAAATGTGTTGAGTTTTCATTACAAATAATGCATATGAATATTTGTGGTTGATAAATGTTCAAGTACGACATGATTTCTCATATTTCATCACATTTATTGATAAGTATTAATTAGTGATGAGGTCTATAGTATATCTATTTTTTTGAAACTCAATCATTGAATTACTTTCTAGGATTCATGAATATGATTGAGAACCAATTAGATCACAAGATTAAAACCTTGTGCATTTACCATTGTCGTGAATATCTATCAGATTTGTTCAAATAGTTATGTGACAAAAAGAGTATAGTTAGGTAACTAAACAATGCTAAGGACTTCACAAAAAATGATGTTGCTAAAAGGAGAAATCATACTCTACTTGACATTGTTCGAATCATGTTGGCACAAACAAATCTACCAATTTCATATTAATGAGGTGTCTTATTTACTGCTGACATTTTGAACCATGTCCCATAAAATCTTGTATCTTTCACTCCCTACGAATGTTGAACATGTCATAAATCTGATCTAGGATACTTACGCCTACGGGAATGCAGAGCCTATATTCTTAACAACTCCCATAAATACAGGAAGATGAATCAAATATTCCGATACCTCAAAAGATTATGTGTTCATAAGTGAAAGAGATGATGAAACAATCACATATATAGAAAGTACAGGTGCAATAATCTTAAAAGATAATTTTTTTAAACAAGATTAGATTTATAGGATACTTAATGTAGATGAAGATGAAGATCCTAAGTTGGCATGATGCATGTCAATTTCAACATGTTTTGCATGGCATATTTAGTTCAATTTTGATTATTTATTCATGACATGCATCATTTTACTTGGATTTTTAGTTAGTTTTGTTGAGTCGATATCTATCTAAGTTTTGGTGTTTTTGACATATTTAAACAAAATAGGCACGAGAAGACAACTTAGAATGATGAAAAACTAAATTCTTCAAAATTTAATATCAAATTCGTTGTTGCGGTCGTGAAGAGCAGCGTCACAAACATGAGCGAGAGCTGCTGAAGAATATTCAGAATTTTATCATGACCGTGATGAGAAATATCACACTTGTGAGTGAGAGGAGGTCATTTGAAGACACAATTATTTACGACTGTGAAAAATGCATCACTAACAATGAAATCATTGATTCATGGGTCATGAAGGATAGTTCACGAGCGTGAGCAATGCGGCATATTGAAGCATTACAATGATCAAATCTAGTTAATGGGTCGTGAAATCTTGAAGTCCAAAATGATGAGATACAATCATGACCGTGAAATCTAGTTCATGGGTCGTGACATATTCAATACACAATGCATTTGTCTCGGTCACAACCATGAAATCCCCTGTCACAATCGTGAAATCCAATTTAAGAAAAGTTTATTTAAATCATTTTTTATTACCACCCTTATCCAGAGTCTCATCCAACCAATATATAGGGTGGCTTTGGCTAAATCTCATCAAATTAAAGAGTTGGAGATAAAACTTGCCTCTAAAAGTTATAATTTCTCAACCTCCTCTATAAATAAAGCCTTGACCCCATCAATTTACTCTTTATGAATCTCCTTTGAAAAAAAATTCTGACTTTCCTTCCTGAAGGCCAAGTGCTAGTGTTGAATGCTGCAGGAGATCTGCAAGATCAAGAAGAAGGCCCTTTTGCTATTCTCAAAGTTAGATTTTCTTATTCTTCTTCTCTGTTGGGATGAACTGTTTCTTTTGTTTAGTCATGTGTAATTCATCTATAGTCTATATTAGATAGTTTATGAACCCTATTTTAGATTGGATATTTTCATGAATTATTCTTTTAGAGCATGAATATTTTTTTTTGTAATGCCTTTTCTTCTTTATGATAATGAAATTTATTATTTTGATCTTACGAAGAAATTGAACCTTGAAATTCAAGTCATAGCATCTCATGTGATAGTCTGGATTATTCACTTCATATTGTAGATTGTGTGACCTAATAAGATGGACTTGATTAAGCGGCTAACAACATAGGTTTTGCAAATTTTCATGCATTCTATGTTAGGATCTAATTTGGGTGGATTCATTTGAACATTCTCATAAATTTGAATTTAAGATAGGTGATTGCACCTATTTAGGGGGTCATAAATTTAGCAGACTTAGTTCATCGTTAGAACAAGCAAAGCTTAATTTCACCCAATTTGAATTAGCAATGAACAAAATCCCTAATCCTCCTAACTTGATCTTATCTTATCTTTTCTCATACATTTCTTAATCTTATCTTTTCTCACATTTTTGTTTCTTTCTATTAATTGGCATACAAAGAATTGAATCTAAACTCAACTTGAATTTCTTTATCTCTATCACCTTAGATTTAGATACATTTAATCGCAATAATTCTCATGGGAACATTATCCCCTCTCATCATAAATATTACTTGTGCGATCAGTATACTTGATGACATTCTTCTGTTATTACTGGATTTTGCACAACATGGAACTAAGTGTGGGTCAATCTATTGAAGCAATTGTCCCCTCATTCCCATACATTAATTCGAGTAAAATCATTGTGCCGCCAACTGATTAACCAAAGAGTTCACCTCAAAGGACTACTATAAAAGACATTTTGCGCTAATGATTTGATACATAGGATTGCATGAATATTCTATAGTAGGTTCCTAAGAAGAACTTGAGCAAAAGCTCATTCATTGAAGCTCTCTTGCAACTTGCTAAGAAGAAATGGATTAAGAAAATGGAAGGTGAATTAGGATCACTGAAGAAAAATCAAGTAAGGGGCTTGGTTGATCTTTCGCATGTTCGAAAGACAATTGGAAACAAGTGGCTTTTCAAAATCAAATGAGCCATTAATAGACCTATTGTGAGGTACAAGGTTCATCAGGTGGCGAAAGATTTCATCTAACAAGAGGGTGTTGATTACGAAGAAACATTCGCACTGTTTGTAAGGTTGGCACCAATTCATTTAATTCTAGCTATAATTGCACATATGGACTTGGAATTACATCAAAAGAATGTAAAAGACCGCATTTTCAATGGAGAACTATATGAAGAAATTTACATAAATATGTGAATTTCATCATAAGATGGCTAAAAACACAAAGTTTGTAGGATGCATGGAGACAAACGATAATCTAGACAGTGATATATTAAGTTTTATCAATCAATCATTTCATGCGGTTTTGATATGATCGATGAAGATCACTATGTGTATATTTGCAAGTTTGATGATAAGTTTGTCATCATGCCATTGTATGTCGACAATATCTTGTTAACTAAAAATAACGACGAGTTTATAATCACCATTAGGAAGTAGTTGTCCTCCATATTTGAGATGGACATATGTGAAGTAGCCTACATACTAGGTGTGAAAATCTAACAAGATCTTCAAAGAGTTTTTTTTACTTCAACAACATTTTCAAAGATTTTCATATGTATGACTAAACCCATTGATACTCTATAATGAGAGGCGGAGGTTTGAGTCACAATATGTGCCAAAAAACTCGAAAGGAATAAAAAGAAATGTCCATTATCCCCAATGAGAGTACAATCGACAATCTAATATATGCTATTTTGTTTATCCAGATAGAAATATGTTATATTGTAGGTCTAATGAGTCGATATAAAGTAAACTCAGGATGCCAACATTGAAAGGTTATCAAGAGAATTAGGAAATACTTCTAGGGTTTTATTTAATTTGCTTTATGTTATAACTAAAGAAACTTACGATTTCTGGATACATGAATGCCAATTAGGAAGCTGATGTTAACAATAGAATGGTATTATCACATGGAGTAGCAAGATGCATAATTGTGTAGAATTAGAATTCATAGGATGCTCAGTTGCAGTGCAAGAGGCTTTCTGGTTAAAGGGATTCCTTCAACACTTGCGCTTCGCAAATATGCAATGAAGAAAATGGTTCTATACTATGACAATAAAATAGTCATTGCTTATGTAAAGGATGTCGAAATACTATTACAAAAAGAAAATATATCGACACTTAAGTATAAGTTTGTACGAGATGAAGAAGTAAAGGAGGAGATATCATTGAGTACATATCCACACATAAAATGGTTATTGATCCGCTCGCCAAGCTATTACCTAAAGAAGTTTTTTCTGAGACATATAAATGCACTAGGATTGTGTAGGATGTAATAAAGAGATGTACTCAATCTTTTTGGATATTGAAAATTTACTTTACTATGGACTATCTTTGTGATAAGTTCTTGTTATACATATACAATATGTCGATCAGACATAAGTTTTACTCACTTACATGAGTAAACATCTCCAACACCAAGAATATAGCAAGTGAATAATAATTATTTGTACTAGGATAGTACTTACGTATAAATGGCCTAAAATCATCTTGATATGTTTTAGTAACTTCATATAGCCTAATAAGGAGAGTTAGACATGAGACCTTAACATGACGCTAAAAGAGGGTGTATAGTTGGAGGACTCAGGTTAGATGCGAGAAGTGGGCGACTTGAATTAAGTGTTCACAGAGTATATCTATATAGTTTAGACATAAGTTCCTTTAGTGAGAGTCTCCACCATAATGCTTATGTTTTCGAACCAAGTATGCTATCGACATGATGAATCAACTCACTTATCTTCGTCATGGTACGAGTCTCTATAGACTTATTAGTCTTTGTGCGAGCTCATGAACATATTGACAATGCTAACTGCATATGCAATGTCAGGTCTCGTGCACACCATAACATACATTAAGCTTCCAACTGCACTTGCGTAAGGAACACGAGACATTTACTCCTTCTTTGCATCATATTATGGTGCAAAACCTATGGAGAGGACTTTGTTGAAGCCATTCCAGATCTATATAACATCTTTTAAATATAGTTTTTTCCTAGATAAGAAGAGTTTATCATGTGTGTGATACCTGACTATCTCCACCCTCAAAATTTTTTGAGTTGCACCTAGATCCTTCATGTCAAATTATGCACTTAGGAGTTTCTTCAAACCCTGAACTTCTAATATATACTTGCAGCAATAAATATATCATCAACATACAAGAGAAGATAAATGGTAGAGTCATCCTTCACCTTCTTGTGATACACACAACAATTATAGGAACTTATGTTGAATCCCTTACTAATCATAAATGTATCAAACATCTCATAATGGGGATTACTTCAGTCCATACAAAAAACTACTTCAACATGTAAACTTGGTCTTCCTTTCCTGGAATAAAGAACCCCTCTAGTTGAGACATCAGAAGTCTTCTTCGAGTTCTCCATGTAGGAAGGCAATCTTTACATTTAATTGTTCAAGCTCTATATTCTAATGTTCTATAAGGGCAAGTAGCATCCGAATGAAAGTGTGTCTGACAATTAGTGAGAAGATTTAATTATAGTCAATCCTTCTTTTTGGTTGTAGCCTTCAGCAACTAGGCGTGCTTTATATCTTGTGCCTTCAATTTTAGGAATTTCAAATTTCTTTTTGAAGATCCACTTGCATACTACAATCTTTCTATCTTCCGGTAATTTGACCAGCTCCCATGTCTATTTCTTATGAAGAGATTCCATTCCCTCACCCATAGCAGCAATCCATTGTTCTGATTCTGCACATGAGACGATGTCCTTGTAGGTTGACGGCTCTAGTGACTCCGCCTCTTCAGCCACCTATAATGCATAAACAATCATGTTCTTAAAGTCATATCGCTTAGGAGGGCCCACTTGTCTGCTAGGATGTTCAACAACAATAGACTCCTCTTCAGGTTGCTCTTCAAGTTGTTCATCTTGTGTTGGTTGAACAAATTGATTTGGTCCTTCTGTATCATCCCCAACTACAGCTCCCTCAAACTCCACCTATTTGTTGAAACTGTGAGGTATTGCATCAACAACCTCCACCTGCGACTGAAGTATTGAAACCTCATCAAAGGTTATGCTTCTACTATGGATGACTTTGTGCTCTGATGAAGATCATATTCTGTAGTATTTCACTCCTGCGCCATATCCCATGAACACTCCTTTGACCCTCGGTTCTAGTTTTTCTTCGCTGACATGATAATGTGTAGGACAAACAAAAACTTTTAGGTTAGTGTAATCAGTAGGATTTTCAGAACATACCTCAATGGTAGTTTTGAGATAACTTGCAGTCGTCGGGCTTCGATTTGTCAAGTAGTAGGTTGTTTAATAGTCTTTGCCTAGAACTCCCTATTCAGACCGACATTCGAGAGTGTGCACCTTGCTCTTTTTACAAGTGTTTTGTTCATTCGTTCCGCCACCCCATTTTGCCGAAGAGTGTCTCTAATGGTGTGATGTCTGACAATACCTTCATTTTTGTAGAATTAATCAAATTCAGACGAGGGGAACTCCATACCATTGTCAGTACAAAGACGTTTCACCTTCTTCGATGTCTGATTCTCCATCAGAATCCTCTATTTTTGAAAGTTTTGAAAGCCTCACTCTTATGTTTCATCAGGAACACCCAAGTCATCCTTATAGTCATCAATCACATAAAGGAAGTATCTAGCGTCTCCTCACTACAATAAAATGATCATCTAAGGACGTATTCTTAAGGACACAATACATAGTGTTGTCTTTTTATACAAACCGTCCAATTTTTGAGACACTTGTTTATAGCGTCTCATTTATTATAGAATATTAAGGACGCCATTATAATTTGCGTCCTAATTTTTAAAATTAAGACACAATAATTTAAGCGTCTTTATATTAGTTCATATCATAACCACATTTCGATATTGAGTCTCCAAATTTAATAATATAGGAACACTACTAGAAATGCATCCTAAATTTATGTCTTCGTATAGCATCATATCATGACGTAAATAATTTGCATTCTCATATAATAACACTATTTGAATTGCGTCCTAACATTTTTGTATATTAGAGTTGATTTCTGTTTCAATTCATAATAACCCTTTTAATATTGTACCAAAAAACACATGACAAAAATAATTTATCTATCGTTATGATGCTTTAATTAATTTTTCTTTATATTTGATAATATTCTTAATTAACTCATTCTTTTATAAAATTAATGTTATAAATATGCACCATATTTAATAAAATAAGAATAATATATTAATGTATTTAAAATAAGAACACAAATTAGAGAATAAATTAAATTAGAATTTACTATTATATTTTATTTTTTATTTTTATAATTTTCTAAATTTTAGAGCGTGTTCGTATATTCTTCTCGATTTGAAAATCAAATACAACATCCTTCGAATTCACCTTGCCATTTTCTCATAAAAAAGAAGAGAAATATGAAGTCATCTTGTTCATAGAGGAGTAGAACCACCCTCCCTCACCATAGGGGTATGACACGGATGCTCTTAGTCGTCCTATCCTACTCCTTTGGTGAGGGAGGGGCGACAAAGGATGTGACACACTACAAGAAAATGTACGTATAGAGATGATGAAAATAACTTGTCATGAGCGTCATGAATTTGTGAAAGATTAATGCTACAAATATATATATTTTTAATATATATGTAATAATTACGACTAGATTAACTGCACAAGATTATTCATCTTTTTATTTTTTTTCAAAAATTATTTTTAAAATTATTAAATTGTAAAAGAATAACAATTATTATATAAAATTTTTAAGAGACCTAATTATAAATTAAGCCAAACTCATATTTTATTTTTTTTTTGTTAAATCAATATTTATATTATAATTATTACTTTTATTTATTTGGATGACATGGCATTATAACAAAATGACACTTGTCACAATCTCATGAATTTATTTTTGGTTTTAATTATATATATATATATATATATTTATTTATTTCCTAAAATATATAATGGTTATTATTATCATTTACTTGTGCCAATATATTGTTTTTCAAATTAATAATAATTTTAAATATTGAAAATTGAAATTTGTGTTTTGATAATGCAATTGTAGAATTTGTCTTAAAAAAATTTAAAAAAGTTATTTTAGCATTTGATAAATAAAATTAAAGAGTTTAAATTGCATTTTAATTACTTTTAATATTGAAAATATAGTTATTGATTAAAAAATATATTTTATATAGATAATGTTGATAATACTTATCACATCTTTTTAATAATATATAGATAAATTTATTTTCTCTTTTAATAAAATCTTATGATATGATAAATAAGGTATAAAGTACTTCTCTTTTGATCTAATAATATATTTTCCTTTTGGCACAAGCCAGACTAATATTTTTTCTCTTGAACCCTATTTCTTCGTTCAATATTCGAATATAAGCCGACCGCCCCAACACCCCCCTCCTTCCTCTTCATGTAGGAGCAGCTGCGCCCACGCAGGCGGCCGCCCCATGTGCAGGCGCCCTTCATGCGCTGTTCCCATGAGCGCAGGGAGGCCGCCTCC
>LTAE01005492.1:13804-28346 GCA_001647135.1 Pontederia paniculata
GCATGGTAGACACGCACATAGGTAACCTCACATTCAAGAAATCATTGCGTTTATCATATGCATTTTTTTTTTATTGTAGGTGAATATTTAATTACATATTTTTATTCATTGAAATGAATTTTTTTTCAAGTATTTCTGTCAATGAGATGAGCTTGCGTTCAAGTTTTAGCCATAAGGTGTATTATTAAGGTGCAATCTCTCGTTTATATTTTCAAATTAATATTCATTTATCAAATTATTTTTCAATGTGGCATTTACTTAATTATTATTTTGTCTAATGATCTTTGAATAGAACATGTTTTAGGTTGTCTTTTGAGGTGTTCCAAAGATCTCTTAAGGTATGACTATTTTTCATAATTAACTAGTAGTTTCTTATATCTGGATATAATTGTGAAATCAATTTCATCAGCCAGAAAATATATCTGAAAAAGTTTTGGGAGATTGTTTGGAATATAATTGATCGAGGTCAAACTTGTGTCCTTAAACTATTTGGCATGGAGATAAATATTTTTAACATTAAAAAAATGAAATAACTAATGTAGTTCAGGTAAAAATTACATTACAATAATTATTATTTTATTTATTTTAAGAACTTAGTGTTATTAATCATTTTTATATCGAAAAGTTTTGCAGGAGAAATTTATGCTTACTGATAATAGTGAAGTAACAAATGGATTCTCAATTCAGCTGCAAAGAAATGGAGGAGTTACAAATCCGATTTAAAAGAAAAATATATGGTTGGTGCAAAAATTGAGTTAGACGTTGCAAAGGATCCACCAAAAGACATTCCTCCTCAATAGTGGACTGATAATGTCCATTATCGATTCTCTGATAAGGGCAAGTAATTTTGTTTAATATTTTTAAGAATGATGTTACAATATATTATTAAAATACTCACTATTGACATTTTATAGGAAGTGCAAAAGAATCATCAATTTCACAAGTAAGTAATTTATTTTGACTACATTAATCATTTTTATAATTATTTGATTAGATAATTTTGACAATTGCTTATTAGTCTTTTTCATATGAACAGGGGCATGAATGAAGGAATTCAATTGTCAAGATGCAAACTCAAAGTTCGTTGTTATGGAGGAGTTTAGATTAGCCATTTTATTTAGTTCAAATATCTTATTATGTAGAATTTACTTTATAATGTTACTTTATGAATATTTGATGTACATTGACAAATAAATATATTTGAAGTTGATATAATAGTTTTTCTTGTTACTCCAATTGACATTTTTTAAATTTGGAAAAGTTTTATTTAAAATTGTAAAATATATGTGATAGCAACTCTTGCCAAGAACGCAACATAAATTTGTGTTGCAGTATTAATGAACGCTTATTAGAGACGCATTTAGAGGTGTCCTTATATTAGTGACACTTACTTATAATATAGTTAAAGACGCCCTTACATTATGGACACTTACTAACGACGCATATAAATGTGTCTTAATATTAACAATGATGCATATAATTATGTCCTTAAGGTATCAACGCTTAATAAAGATGCAATTTATAGTGTCGCAATGTTAGTGACACTAGATAGAGACGCATTTCTTTACGTCCTTAATATTTTTGGGACACCAAGTACTGTGACGTTTTTTGTAGCGTCGATGAATTTGTTAAGGACGCAATATGTGCATCTCTAATAAAGTAAATATGCATCCTTTGATGATCATTTTGTTGTAGTGCCTAAAGATGAAATACGAGAGACACCCTTATAATCAACATAGATGTATCTAGTGTCGCTCATTATATGCGCTGCCTTGTCGAACTTAAGTCGATGCTGCTTGGCGAAAATGCAGTGTTTGCATAAACTAATTTTAGAAATCTTCTAACCTCCTGAAAGATCTCACTTCCTGAGGATGTTCATACCATTCTAACTTATGTGTCTGAGCCGCATATGTCATAACTTGGACACCTCTGAATTTGATGAACAAGCCGCCAGAGCAACATGACGAACATTTGTTAGTGTTCTCACATTGTTATCTTGAGTTTTAATCTGAATAGAGTCGATCCCAAGTATCTTGCATGATGATGTTTCTGTCATCATATTCCTGATAAGTTGAAAACCATTTTCTTTGTTCGCAATTATATAATAGGAACACCCTGAATCAAGAATCCAACATTCCTCCATACATCCCTAATCAGTTGTAGCAAGAGCAAGATCATCTTCCGAATCTTAGTTCTTATGTGTAACTATAACCACCGGAGCCTTTTAGGATATTTTTTCTTCTAGTAAACTAGTTCCTTATAGTAATAGCATATCTCTTTAGGATTTTATTTCTTGTTCTTGGCTTGCCCTTCTCCGAAATACGTCTCTTCTCCACTGTCAAAATCAACCCTGCGGCCTGAGTCTCTATAGAATTACCATAAGTCCTATGCCCAAGTTCACGAGATGAAGACCCAATCGTATTTCTTTTAGACTTATAATATCTCTTCCGACGATCATAGATTGAACAAAATTCTCAAACGAAAAAGGGAGAAACTAATAGAAGTAGGACAACATCTTCATCATCAATCTTCACATCAATATTTTTCAACTTCATCAATAGTGTATTCAGTTGATCAAGATGTTCCTTTAGAGGTGTACCTTCTTGCATGCGGAGGAAGAACAAACATTATTTCAATAGTAACTTGTTGGTGAGTGACTTCATCATGGAAATACTTTCAAGTTTCAACCACAGACTAGTTCTTGTTTCTTTATCGTCGATTTCAATTATCACCTCATCTGGTATAAATAATAGGATCATCAAGTGTGCCTTCTCCTCATGTGATGCCAAATCTTCGAGATCAATCTCCTTCTATTTGTCTGTACATGAAAAAGCTATTTACAAATGAGTAAATGACAGCTTCCCCCAGCTTATATACTTTTAGAATTCCTCATCTCATGTTCCCTTTCCAGTAGCCCACAAACCAATTACATCAACAAACTTTCTACACCTTCCATTAGGAATTATTAGAAGAGAAAGAAGTAAAGGTATATGAAAAAGCTAATTTAAAGTCAAGCGATTAAAGAGCAAAAGTGGAAATTGCCATAATTAACTCTCCACCAAGGTTTCTTTTGGTGCTCCTTTTAGTGTTTACCTGCAGTTAAAAAGTTAATTCAGATTTTGCAAGGATCTTGAACGAAAAACAAAAATTTGTAAAGTAACTTTGAGAAATTTCTATTCTTTAATTTTAAAACCAAAATAACCAGAATCAGTTTCTATAAGCCACTTTATTGAGTGTAGTAAATATGACAAGGGAGTCAAGTTTCAGAGGTTTCAGATTTGATAGGGTAAAATTATATGCACACTCAAAAGAGACTGACACGTGTAATTAAAGTAGTTTAAAATTCAATAGTAAATTGTGATTTTTAAAATAAAAAATCTTTGCTTTTCATGTCATGTTAATATCTTTAAGTTATTATTAGACAAACAAAAAAAAATACTGAACCTTAGTTCAATGATAAACTTGCAGTATTTTCCCTTTTTGGATTCACTCACTATTATTTAACCCATCTATTTTGTAGGAATATAATTGAGAAAAAGAAACAGAACTAACCAGGATATCCTACTCTTCGGATGAAGGTGAAGAAGACAATTAAGAGAGCAACTGCTGCCATGAGCCCAATGATGATTGCAAGAGTTTTCCCTGAGTCATGATCATGATCTGCAAGTTTGAGAAAATAAGGGATCCAATGACAATCAACTTGAACAGTCCCTGAAACACAGTGATATATAGAAAAAAAAAAACTGATAGATATATATGTATATAATGGATCTCCGAACACTATTGGGTTGTTTCTGCTTTTGCATTACAATTATATATGGCTTGTTTTTTAGTACAATATGACATGTATCCATAGATTGGAGTTTTCTGGAAAGTAAGCTTTCTACATGCAAATTGCTGTGTCTAATTTATGCTCCTTACAAAATGTGCGAGTGTTATAAATTCTAATTATTATTCATGTGATCATTTATTAACTTTTTAATTCACAAAGACAGAAAAAGAGAGTAGTGTCGATGCTTTTGCTTTATGTCTGCTTTTTGAAACAGGAAAACATCAATGTTGTTAGGGATAAAGGGAGCGAAGTGTTTTTATTTCTTTGGATGAAAAGAGAAAATGACAATTATTTTGATTGTTTTGTCGTTCATTTCAGATTGTACAAAAACACAAGTCCGAATATAAGATTGTCTTTTTTCTGGAAATAAAGACGCCATTATATCATTCCAAAGGAAACAAAATATTACATAAGGTTTTATTCAGTATAATAAAGGAAAACAATATTTTATCAGCTGGAAATATATTCCGACTATTCGAAGATATTCTATTACTAGATGATTGATAATATAATTAAAGTTTTTGCTGACCAAAGTGTTGGAACGCACTCAGTTCAGTGCTAAGTAGTCCTGTCACAAAGCAGGCAATATATGTGCTTATATGGGGACAGGAGAAAGATGATGGAGCTACTCATACTTTCTTTTAAAACTTAAGAATTAAGAAAACCTAGAAGAAAGCCATGCATGCCAAATTATTGAAACTTTTATTTTTATGATTGAATTAAATAAGGGAGAGATCATGTTAAATTATTGGAGCTTCTAAAGGTAACAATAATTGGAACATTTTAAAACTATCAGTATGGTGCAATAAGTTTTAAAATTTCCACAAGTAGCCAAAAGAAAAAGCTTTGGCCACTCACCTTTAAGGACTAGTTGATTTGGCCCATAATTATCTCAATGCCATGAATGAAACTTACTACAAAATATTGTATAAATTAATCCCTTCTTATATACGTGTGTGTGTGTATCACGCCGAAATTTTAACCTACAACTCCCAATCCACTCTCATATATTTTAATAACAGTTATTCCGATAATAGCAAATAGTATACTTTTTTCATAGTAATACTTTGATAAAAAAAAACATTCTTCTATGTAGTTTTTTTTCCTCGTATGTAGTTCTGATAAATAAGACTTAGCGTTAGGACCGTGTCAGCGGACTCGAAGATCTAAAAAAAATTGCTTGTGAAGTTTAAGACTTAAAATAAAATGATATTGTGATGTCTTAAGATATAAATAAGAAATCATATTTTATTTAAAAGTTATTTTTACAAACTTTTTTAGATGCAAATTGTTAATTTATTGTGTGATAAAATATAATTATATATTCTGAAGCACAAATAACAAATATATTTGTCATATTCTTCGATTTAAAAGAATGAGATTTACATTAGTAGTGAGTAAAATTAGTTGGAGCATTGTCCATTGTTAAAAGAAAAAAAAGAGTAAATGCGATGAGAATAAAAAAGAACTTTAGTTGTTGTGAATTAATTAATTGATTTATTATAAACGTGAAAACTGAAAATTAAATTAATCTACAAATAAAGAGAAAAAACTATTTATTATTATAATTTTAATATTAGTACTCATAAATAAATAATTAGCTCTTACATTAGTCCTAGAGCCTTGATTTCTTTCTACCAATGGAAAATAAACATTATAAATATGGAATAAGAACCCTTAAAATATTGAGGATCTCAAGCTTTTGCTTCATACTCTTGAGCAGGTCTGGCCTAGAGTGACAATAGTACATAATGAAAGAAAGCCTCTTTATATATATATATATATATATATATATATATGTAATACCATTGGAGATATTTACTCGAAAAACTTATTATAGGATAAGAATATCCAAACATGTCCAACATTATAAGTTGATTCAAGTACAATCTATTCAAATTAACTTTAACATATTGGTCGAATTAATATATCATTAAACATCTCAAGCATCATTTAATATAAAGCTAAGTTAGTGCGGATTAAATTCAATTCGCTAGCGAGTTTGAATTTTGAGTTGAAAAAAAAATTGAGTATGAGTTCTAATTCTTGTCATATAAATTGCTTATCTTGGAACCACGAGAATAAATTACTGTAAGCAGCAGCAAACTTTTTTATTATCACACATAATTTCGTTTATTAATTTAATATTATTGACCAAATATATAATAGCAAAAGAAAATTGAACATCTAATGTGCATGTTGAGTGCACATTTAAAACTGCAAGGTGCATCTATTTTTCAATTTATTCAAAAAAAAAGAGAAAACCACAAGGTCTGCTTAATTTAGCACTTATCTTAAATTTTGGCCAAGCGCAAAACATAAAATTATTTTTGTCAATATATATCATGTCTGTAGTAAATTCATATGATTCGATGTTCTAAGAAAAGCATAAAAAATAAACACTACCAAATTAATAGCTTACTAGTTTTGTTATATATGCATATTTTAGAACAGATTAAATTTACCTGAAGGCCTCCAATTACAAACATGAAAAGTTTAATTAGCGAAGATAAACACAACATTATCAACAGCAAAGTAGGAAAAATAAAAATAAGAGAAAAAAATGTTGAGAAAATTAAAGCACCGCCCAGCAGATTAAGACAAAGTAAAAGGTAAGCACGAGAATGTGCGACCACCGCCGGTGATCGCAAGACTGCTTACCATGGTTGCTCCCGATCACAGTCCCCGTCCCGGTTCCAGGGTACCCGGACGTACTGCCAATGCCGTAGGCTCCGTTGGACCAGCACCTCGCGTAGCACTTGCCCAGATACACGTCGCCGGAGACGGCAACGGCGCAGCCGGCCCTCAGCTGCGCGACGGCCGACGCGACGCACTCGTCGCACTGCTTCCCGCTCTGGTCGCCGACGCACTGCGCCACCGCCTGCACGTACCCGGCCGCCCCCGCCCTGTAGTACCCGCCGCCCGTCCGCGCGGCGCTTCGCGACGACAGCGCGGCGAGCGCGGCGTCCCGCATGCCGAGCGCGGCCGAGTTGTACACGCCGGTGTCGGCGGAGTCCGTGCCGCACCTCTTGTACATGAGGCTGGTGTCGGGCTTGCCGAGGAAGGAGTCGTTCCCGTAGCGCACGAGGCAGCCGCGGAGCTGCACGGCGGCCGCGGCGGCGGAGGGGCAGAAGGAGGAGAGCTNGCCGCACCTCTTGTACATGAGGCTGGTGTCGGGCTTGCCGAGGAAGGAGTCGTTCCCGTAGCGCACGAGGCAGCCGCGGAGCTGCACGGCGGCCGCGGCGGCGGAGGGGCAGAAGGAGGAGAGCTGCGTGATGGCGGAGTGGACGCAGGAGTCGCAGTCGGAGGCGGCGGGGAGGTCGCCGCTGCACTGGAGGAGGCCGTTAGCGGGGAAAGAACTGGAGGCGGCGGAGGAGGTGAACTTGGCGTAGGGGGACGAGGCGGCGGCGTTGGCGAGGGACGTGAGGACGGAGTCAACGTTGAGCTCGTAAGGGGTGCCCGCAGCGTACTTGGACTGCGAGCAGCCGGCGTACACGAAGGCGGAGTAGTCGTCGGCGGACGACGGCGTCGCTGCTGAAGAGAGGAGAAGGAGGAGGAGGAGGAGCATCGAATGCATTCTTCCTTCTCAAGTGGGAGTTGTAGAACTCTATGGAGTAGTGTTTTACCTCTGCTCTTATTATGTAATATATATATGTATATAGTTTTTTTTTCTGCGCTAGAAAGGTTTCGGAAAAAAAGGGAGTCGAGTAGTGGGGGTTTTCTTTTGGGTTGGCAGGGAGGAGGTCGGCGGCATGGTGGAGAATTACGTGGCCAATCTTTTTCCTTTTTCCATGTTTTACTCTGCTTTTTCCAACATTTTTATCTTATCGTTTTTTACTAGTTGAATTATTGTTTGTGTAATATTAAAAATCATAAAGCGAATAATAAAAGGACCATAAAAATCATAAAACAAATAATTAAAAAGTGAGATTTGTAGTGATAATCAACTTGCTAAGTGATTGAACATCAAGACTAACAGATCTTATAAACTGTGCGGTACGTGACTCATTAATTTAAAAATCAATGACTATATTTTTCTCAATAATTTGATTCATTGAATAAAGTTTGGTCATTGATTTTAAATTAATGGACAAAATTACATATCACACGGGGTGCACACTAAATTGCTATGCATCCCCCGTTAAATGTATATATATTGTTTACAATAGGTGTGATTGGCAATGTATTAGAATAATTCTATGTTGTAAAGTAGTCATGTAGGCGAGAATATTGCAAGACAATTGTAGAACGATTTTGTTGCTTGACACGTTCTAGTATCCCCCATCAAGCCCGATATGGCCGGTGACCAAGTCGGAACTTGTCTCAGAAAAATTGAAAGTGGAGCACCGGCCTTGGCTTTGTCAGAAGATCGGCCACTTGGTCTTTTGCATAAATGAACTTGAAATATAATCTTTTATTGATAATTTCATCTCGCACGAAGTGAAAGTCGACTTCAACATATTTAATACGAGCATGGAATATCGACAGGTAGTCAGGTAGGTTGCACCGACATTGTCGCACCAGAGTATTGGAGGTGGAGACAATAGGATGCAAAGCTCCGTTAGTAGTGAACATAGTTCGGGCGGTGGCATTGGCGAGCGCGTTGTACTTCGATTCAATGGACGGTCTGGAGACACTTTTATGTTTCTTCATAGACCAGGAGGTTCGATTGGAACCCATGTAGATAGCATAACCACTGATGGACTTCCGATCATGTAAATTGGCAACCCAATCGACAAAGGAAAAGGCTTGCAGCTGATGGCTGTTAGAGTGAGTAAAGTGCACGTTGAGAGATAAAGATGATGACAATTAAGTTTGATGATAAAATATCTCTTTGTAGTCAGCATAAACAATAAATATGATGACAATTAAGTTTGATGATAAAATATAATTGTTTTCACATGACAAGATATTTTAAGAAAAAATGGTATGATTAAACTAGTGTATTACACTAGAATGTTTTAAGACACTTTTTTTAAAAGTCTTTTATAAGGTCTAGACTATTAGAATAAACATAAATAAAATCATATAAAAATTGTGGAAGTATATAAATAGATAAACACACACACTCACACACATCTTTAGCCACAGTTTAAATGCATCATATGTTCATGACAAAGATTTTTTTTAATTCAAAAGCTACATAATACAATGGAAATAATGGTATTAGTATGAAATGAAAATTGTTCTTTTTAAGAGTGTTTATAGACTTACTCTCATCAAAGAAGTTATCATATGTAGTTGTTATAACTAGTCAATTTAGTAATTATAGGAACTACTTATTATCGCAGAAATAATTTAATCAATATGATAAATTCTGACTCTAAAACTTGGCTCTTAAACATAAAACAAAATAAAGGGTGACATGGATCGTGCCTAAATACAACATAGGTCATGTTGCACCCAAACCATGACAAGCCAAATAAACGAAGAAAATAGACCATGCCCGAGTATGAATGAACCATGTTGCATCTGCATTACAGAGTCCTAATGTTTATTAAATTAGGGTTTCGAAATTGATTCTATTTTAAACTACTTGGAAACCTAAACTCCTCGATATAAACTCCAAGCCACTAGTATTTTCTCCTTCAGTCATTATTTGTTCCTCCGATCGTCATGATGTCGATTCTCTCTCCCCCCTCGAGGATTACAGGTAAGATTCGTTCGTCGTTCTTTCTCGATATTAGTTTTCTCTTATTTTATGTTGAGGGGATCGCATTAGGAGGAGAGGACGAGTACCATCAGCAACCCGAGAAAAGAGTAGACGATATATCGTGGGGAAGGAGTGAGGAGAACGAACAAGGATAAGAAAGAAGAAAATATGTTAACAATAATCAAGGTATATAATTAGGAGGATTGACCTTAGTGTTTTCATATATGTATGATGAAATAAAGGAATGACATGAACATGATTAATAATTAATACTATATTTACCATAAACCTATGATTAATTTGCAAAATATGTAGTTACTTATATGCTAAATTGATCATTAGATGGAGAAGAAACTACAATCAGCAAGAGCATTAGAGGCCCGAACACGGATCACGTCCTACCCAAGGACCACGTTCTCCATTACAACCATGATGATGTGTGCTAAGACGTCAATATAAAATTGCTAACAAGTGCACTAATGTAGCAAGTAATAAAGATGTGAATAAAGTATCGTTCCCATGAAGATTAATGTTCTTATCCATCTAACCACACAAACTAATAGGAGATGACATTGGTTATTAGATAAAATGGGTTTTCAAGAATATAATATAAGATAAAAGTTAAAATCAAAATTTGAGGACAACAAACAATGAACTAGGATGAGATAAATAAGATAAGATAGGGAGAAAAATATTTTCAGTTCAACTCAAATTCTTATGAGAATTATGATCCCCAAAAATCTGATTTCATCTTGGGGATGCATCAAGTTTTTCAAATCTAATTGAACTTGACTGTCCCTCTCTAGGATTTCAATCAACACTATTCCTAAAGTATTCCTCTTCAATATGTTACATAGGCATAATATGCAATGCTTCAAATAAAATTCCAAAAATCAATGCCAAAAATCAAAGAGAATTAAGACATCACTATTATTATCCAAGACGCTAGAAAAGATCAAAATATTAGAAATCTCAAGAAAAGGATTAATAACAATATTCATACATATAAGAAATTTGACAAATTATATTCAATTACTACAAGGGTTCCACATGTTTTCACTTACACTAAATTTACTCCATGAAAATAAACTAAAAATTACATAGGGAGTTCATCCTCTGAAGTAAAGAGAAAGAAGATTAAAAAATATTAAAGAATAAAAACCCTCGACGATCATCTCCTCAGAATCTACATAGCAAGGCTTCATCTTCTTCTTCAGCATTAGGCTCTCCAAAGCTTGAAGCATAACCTTGCAAATGAAACCTTGCGTTCTTATTTATATATTCTCAATAGGTGCCAAAATATGAGAAGAATCCTAACATGTCAAAACTTGTTCAACAAAGTTTCTATCAGATTTTCTCTAAATCACAAGTTCAATCCTCAAAGGATAAGAATTGACTGATTTAAAATTCATTTTAAATTCTCCCATATCTGCATTTCACTGTCGGAGATAGGGATGTCACGGTCCTTACCGAAACTCACTGTCAACAACGTCGATATTTCACGATCCATAAAATGAGTTTCATTATCGTGACTGAATGGTTGCATGTTTCCTCCAAGTTCTTCATGCCCATGACTAGGGTGTCATGGTCATGACCGAATGTAGACTTCTTCTATTCAAGATGTTCATAGTCCGTGATTAATATATTATGATCATGATCGAATGTAATCATTTTCATCATCCATCATCGCCTCATTCACTCACGAGCATGAAATTTCCTTCACATGCAGTGACGTAATTGTGGTACTTTGGCTTAGGTGTGCTCACGACTGTGAAAATTCCTTCACCGACCGTGATGCTCCACACAGATGTCAAAGTGGCAGATCACACCATCACATCATCATCATCGGTGATGCGATCATGAAAGTGGTTTCATGGTCCATGACAGTTCTCCAATATATGTGTTACATGCGCTCACAATCGCCACCAACCTTATCACGATTGTGATTTCTAGTTTTTAGTTGATTTTGCTCCAAATCCACTTCAGCTCGACGCGGTCTTCCTCCATTGCTCACTTGAATGTCCTGGAAATAAAAATGGACAACATGACATAGACTCTAACTCCAAAAACTAAAATGAAGTGAATTATTAAACAAAATGATGCATACGATGATAAAATTGATGGAAACTAAATATGTTATGAAAATTATTACTAAATTATCATGCATCAAACTCTCCTAAGCTTAAAGTCTTGCTAGTCGTCAAGCAAAATTTCGGAGAGCTATTTAAGACTATTTCATCATAACATATATCATGAACTAATACTTTCCTTGCACCATTTTCTCATGTTCATTAGTAATGCACTTTCATCAATCCTCCTGCTTCATAGAGTTTTTTTATCGACAAACAATTTAAATAATACCCATCCCAGCTTGCAGTGAAAGTCTGTCAAACTACAACATTAGTGTTCAAGGTACAACTATCTCTTGAGCTTGTACTTTTAAACAATAAAAATACACACATTTTTTATCTTCACAAGGAAGTTCATGTAACGAGCTTTCGAATTATGGATCCTAGACCAGACGATCTTAGGTCACAAGAATTTAAGAGTCCCGTACGGGTTTACTTGCCCGAACATTCTCAGTTTTTGAATGAAAGTTCGAACTCGGTAGTTGAGTTAATACTTAGGCACTTCTCCAAATTGCACAAGGTGGTCTATGTAGCGAGATTTTGACATATGACTCCCAAACTAGATGGTCTTAGGCAACATATGTTGAAGCACCCCTCAAGCTTGCCCGGATTCACCCAGGTTCTAGATAATACATAAGTACTACCTCGACTCCTTTTATTCACAATTTATATTCTTAAATTTTAGAATTCTACACGTTTTTTTCAGCATTTTTTTTCATTTTTTTTACAATTTTTTAATAAGCTCAAGAAATACTTAAAACTTTCAATAAAAATGCTATAATTATCTATGCTCAAATACAATTAAGCTGAAAAAGAATTATAGTATAAGGATTCATAGCCCTATTTCACAAGATTCAAGAATCATTTATTAGAGATTCACAATTGAACGAATAGCACTCGAATTTTATAGATCATACAAAATAGACTAGAATATATACTTGAGTTAAGTTCGATGTTAAATAGGGGTTAGCAAGATGGTGATAGTATTTTTGGAATTTTTCAAATTTTTATTCAAATTAAATATGAATGCATGCAATGAAAATAAACATGATATGCAATACAACTAAACAAAAAAAATCATGGAATGCAAACTCCTACAAGCTTAGACCGAACATTGTCTTAAGTGTTTAAGCTTTAGTCAAAGATCATACAATGACAACTAAAGAAAAAGGGGAATATGCAAAAAAAGGTACAACTAGAGTAATCCATGGGCGTGGAGACAACGAAGGGAAGAACGATCTATAATGCCCTTGACTGGTGTGGTACTCGTGCATGAAACTAATTATCTCATTAGTATTGTACTGACGTGCACGTATATTCTGCATCATCTCCGACTGGTGCAGCTGCTCCATGCAGATCACCTCCAAAGTGGTGTGATCATAAGGTGAAGAATAGGAGGGAACATCATCAGTGGCCTTATAGGGTAGCTTAGCAGAAGAAGGCCCAACATCGGAAGGTTGGTGATGCGTCGCGGTGTAGGCATCGACAGTGACTTGATCGGTTGCGCAAGATGCCCAGAGAGTGGAGGGAAGGAAAGCTAGTTGACTCTGTCGAACATTATAAAATGCTGAAGTTTGTCGCACCGTATCATGTCATGTCGATTCCTGAATATGAAGATGGGAGCTCCCTTCTCGATGCAGTTGATGCGACAAAAATTGTACACAATTAGTAACAAATATACTAGTCGCGCAGTAATAAAGTGATGAGGAGTGTCGATCCCATGAGGACTTAGAAATATCATGAACTATACCTAATCATAACTGAGGTTGGAGATACAATCATTGGGGTTTTTCAAATAAATAAAATAAAATAAATAAAAGAAACGATCACAAGAAATGATCAGTGACGATAAACTCGAGCAGATAGATAGGGTGATGTCGTGTCTACGCAAACACAACTAAGGATCTCCTAGACCTAAAGATAGAATGGACACTCTTACATAGTGAACGAAATCTAACTAGTCTTAATACACCAATATTTCAAGCTTGAGTTAACTACTATGCCCTAAATATACAAGGAATAACCCTCTTGATTTTTAATCTCGCATATTCTCAGACCTAACGTGTAACCCCCCAGATTTATAATTTCAAAAATATCCCTATAACTGAAAATCAGTTTCAGAATCTCTAATATTAGGCAATTCCAAAATCTATGATATGGTTCATCAAACCTGAACATTTTTATCTCTCCTCCTCATGATAACCCCAGCCGCCCTAGCTTCTCTCTTTTCCTCATTCTCTCTCATTCAAGGAAGAAAATGATCCCGAGATAAAAGACAAAGGCAAATCAAGGTTGGAGAGCGACGCCAGGAGAAGGACCGCCGTAGACGAATGCAGGAATGGATTGAGGACGAACGGGACAACGAGCTTATGGGCTAACAGGTATGTAACATGGCGGATCCCCTTAGAATAGGTTTTCATGATAGATCAATGCATGCTAGGGCTTTTTATTGTATTATGATGGATTTTATATGATAATCATATGCCATAGATTCTGATTTTAAAACCCCATGATAAATTTATGATGTTTATGCCCTAGAAAGGATTTTTCCCTATATAAGATGGATTGATTAGAAATAGATTAATATATTGTAGGATCTGGAATGGCACCAAGAGGGGGGTGAATTGGTATAACAAATTCTTTTGTTCTTCTTAGCTTAACCTAGATGTGTTATGCGTAGCGGAAGCATACATATATAAATATAAACACAAATAGAGAAAAGAGTGAAAAGAAGAACAAACACAAGAACAAACGCAGGGTTTGTTATCGAGGTTCGGCCGAACTCTTTGGCCTACGTCCCCGCTCCGATCTTCTCCCACGAGATCTTTGGAGTTCACTATCTCCTTCTTCAAAGGACGAAGGCTCCTTTACAAATCTCCTTTCTTTGTACTGAGGACAAGGAGAACAACCTCTTACATTGTAATCGCT
>LTAE01005493.1:0-25391 GCA_001647135.1 Pontederia paniculata
TGTGGCGGTAGCGGAGGGCTTGGGCCGTTAGGATTTTATGATGTACTCTCTTCTTCTGACATAGTAAAAACTCTTTGGTGGCGGCCTCCTTTGCCCGTGGATGTTTCCCTCTTGTTCACATTGATCAAGAGGGTTTTACTACGTTAAAAATCTGTGTGTCAATCTTTCTTTCTCGTTTTATTCGTTGTTTTGATTCTTGGTCGATCCCTCGCCCTGTATATTCCCAACAAGTACCATTTTAGGCTTTGGCTAGAGAAAACTTGAAAGAAACCATAGGATGTGTTGGAGGATTCGTTCTTCAGACTCGTCAGCACTTCGGCAAGAAATCTGCATTCTAGGCAAGAACCATTAGCGCATCTAAAATTTTGTGTTGTCAAACACCTCTGTATGTCTGTGTTATTCACCACTGACTGACAAGAATCTGCGTTTGGAAAAGGAAGCAAAATCATTCAACAGATTGAATAAATTTCTAGCCTTCAATCACCAAAAAAAATGCTGAACTGTAGTCCTTTAACAGATGAGTTATTATTTTACAGTGTACCGCAAGAAATTGAATCATTTAGTTAGTTTGTCGTTCATGCCAATCCTATTCAGAGTCTTAGTAGCTGCAGTCTGGCTTCTTAATTGCAGCATCTGCTCTAAACAAAGTGCACTTACTTTTGCCTTATTAGTGCATTTACTTATAATAAGATGGGGCAGAGGACCTGAGATTGCAAGTTGCAAGGTTTGGTACCAAATCAACTACCTGAGGACTTAAAATGAAGTATCAATGATGAAGCAAGCCTGCAAGCATGTTAGCTAGGCTGATGCAAGGTGAAGAAACCCATGAAAACAATGTGATACCCTACAGCTGTACTTGCCCAAAATATCAGAGTTTCTGACTAGCCAAGACTTCACATTCCCTCCTCTCTTTTTCATTTTATTATGCTGTTGGGGTACTTCTTCTCCAGAGCCTACCTGCTGTTGCCACATCCAAGTGCCCAACAAAGTTGTGAATCATGCAAGAAAAGAAAGATACTGCATGGCATGTTCCGATCAACTTTAAAATCCGCAACTTTTGAAAAGTCCCCATCACTCATCAAGTGCCTCACACTCACGTCAGCATGATTAGATATGGCATGTTTCCGGCAACCAATCTTAGTTAATAAGGTATCATTAGAATCTGATTGCACATCATTAGTTGACAAGGGGAATGCTACCACTATGTATTACATCATATATCACCACTGCCAGCTTTTGAGCAGTCTATTTTTGTTGATAGTAACTACAAATAGATATGATCTTGCTTCATATCTGATATGAATGCAGTGTGCATTTGGGATATGGATTACAAAACAATTAATAAGATGCTTGCTTGCTTATTTCTACTGGAGTAGAAACTAGAAAGGAAGGATTCCTAGTTAACCAGTGGCATGCAGGCAGTGGCCCCAAAACACTTGAAACCTTCATGTTCATTGGCTCTAAGAATGTCCCAACCAACCAACATGCCATGAGGGGGAACCCCTTTTTGCCCATCACCAATCTGACCCCGGCATGTAGGTGGAATTTATCCCTCACATCCCTTTCGATGACCAAAAAAAAGTTAGAATTAACTTCCATCCTACACAACAATAAAGGAAGAGAAGGGATGGTGCCATGGTGGTTCGCGGCCATCGTTTCAACAATAAAGGAACACAGGGGAACTCCCTCTCACCAAAACCATGTATCTTGTGGATAAGAAGAGGTGGGAGGGAGGAGATGATTTGTTTCAGAGGACAAATGTGTATCTATGCACTGTTCCAATGATGACAGAGAGAGAACACGGTTGGAGGGAAACTATAGCAGATTGAGTTAGATAAATATGTCCATTCATTAAGTTGATTGACTTGAATTTTGATTGGTTCTAACTTCTAAATATTGGTGAAATAAATATTGTATATTCAAGCTTAGTTAAAATTGGCAATGCTCTAGAAATCAAGTATTTCAAACACACACATGAATGTGAAACGATTTTCATGACCTCCTAATGTATTTCTTGTATTCCTTGAATAGTTGCTGATGTAGATAGAGGGATCCTAAGCATAACCAGAGGAATATTTTATGCATGGTCACCAAACATATTTGGATGCACGCTGTCTCCTATTCTTTACACGAGATTAGACGGTGAGCAATATATATTAACTTGGAACCTAATTGCACACGTTTTGGATTATGATATATAAATATAGTGATCAGGTATGTAGTAGCATTTCTTTGGGTTCCTATTAGAAAGAAAAATGTGGGCATCAAAAAGAAGTGCACCGCCAGAATCCAATAATTAACTGAGCAATATATATTCAAACTCTCCTTTTCAGCATTAACTTTATTATTAAAAAGCCTTTTTTTTTATTAGGAGCGATACTTGAATTAATAATTCTCGACAGTGATATCACGATATCTGCATATCCAGTCTTAACTCACAAATGATTGAATCAACAAATTATTGGCTTAAACACTGTTATTATTTTGCCAAACAGCCACAGGTGTCAGAAGTTATGAGTCGCATATGAAGATTCTTAAACCTCTGATCGGTTGGAGCATTATTGTATAAATTTGCAGCTCTATGGAGTTCCATTCAGTATGATAAAGCAGCACTGGGAATTCGTCCATCAAGTTTGTGCTGACTGCTGAGGTAATAAGACTAGCAAGCAACTTCTTCTTATGGCGCTTCGCAATTAATTAAACAATCCGTTAGTGTTGATCTCTCTCTCTCTCTCTCTCTCTCTCTGCCGTAGTCTACTAGCAAATTTATTACTACCACAGATGGCGGATTTCCTCTTATGAGAGTTTTCCTTATATGTAGCTGAACAGCAGACATAACATTCCAGATTTTTGTCTTTCTGCCATAATTTCTAGCTTAAACAACATGATCAACAGCACAAACCGAGGAGGAGATCCACGGAAGGATGAAAAGTGAAAACAAATAGTTATTTCTTCCCGCAATTCATATACCAAATTTGCTGTTATCATTGTTTCAAAGTAAATAGGACTCGGTTTTATATTACAGACACCGATGCTTATCGAGAGGACTGTCGCACTACTCACATACTAAATTAATAGCCCCACTCAATTTGTAGCAATAACATCTCTCTTTTGTGCCATTGTGCCCAACTGCAGTCAGCATCTCAATATCCACCTTCCACCATCTTTTCTTCCCCTGTTTTATTCTCTTGTTTTTCTCCATTGCCAAAATTCTCCATATCAGCTGATCTGCTCTCTCTCTCTCTCTCTCTCTCTCTCTCTCTCTCTACTCTCTCTCTCTGCATTATTGCTGAAAAGAGACTTCTTGTTAATTTCCGATGAGACATTCGCAAAAAACAGAGCAAGCTCCTGCTCTGCGAACAGGACTCTTAGTCGAAGCCATGAGACTCCTGTCAAGATCCATCCTTTATCTGTCCATGGCCTCCTCCCACCCTCTCTTCTCCATTCTCATCACCTCCTCTCTTCTCGCCTTCCTCTACCTCCCACGCCCCCTCATCCGCATCCTCCTCTCCCCTGTTCCTGTCTCCGCCTTGCTCCTCCTCGCCACCCTCCTCCGCCTCGGCTCTCTGCCAAAACTATCAGACCGAGCACTTAACGATGATGAACTAATCGGACCTCCTCCTTCTCCGACTCCTCCGCCGCCGCCTTCTCCGCCCCCAGAACCCGTCAAGATCGAGACTGATGAAGAATTCGTTCAATACCAGCAAAAGTCCAACATTTACGATGAATTCTTCGAGTGGTGTCGACGGAGCGGGCCGCTGGAGGTGATATACGAAGAGTACGAAGGCGAGGAAGCGGAGGAGGAAGAGGAGGACTACGACGGTGGCGTCCTCTCTCCGGGGTACGCGACATGGAAACAGAAGAACGCCATAGTAGGTATTGAGGGGCTGTCTTCGCTTGGGTTAATCGAGTATACTGATTCAGATACCGGAAGCTGCAGTTCTCCGCCGCCGCCGGCGGAGTCTTGGACGTCGCCGGAAAGCATGTGTTACAGATGGGAGGACGAGGAGGAAGACGAGCTTATCGAGATCGCCCTCGAGGAGGACAATCTCATCGAGATCGACATCTCACGCGGCCGATGACCTCCGTCCCGCCGGCCGTCGCAGAAGCAGAGATATCAAGTAACAGGAAGGTTGCTAAGGTGACGAAGGGGTTTAACTGGGAATTTTGTTTGTTTAAGATGGCTAATGAGTTTAAAATGTACCCTTAAATTATTTTTGTCCTTTTTCTTGTGTTCTTAATCTTAAAGCATATCTGAGAGTGCGACTGGGGACGCATCCAAAGGTTCATGCATGTAGTCTAATGGATGACAATTACATTCTTATCCCCTGGAACTTGGAAGAATAAGAGGAGGAATTGGTTGCAGGGACACATTGCACATCGATCATGTACTGTGTTTTAAGCTTAATTGGATTGAGATTAGTATAAGGTTATCCTTTTTATATATATGTGAATTGGTACTGCATCATACTTTTTCTGGTTTGCTACCAGTTGGAATTTGCCTTGGAAGCACAATTAATTATCTCATTTGTCCTGTCCTCATCCTCATGTTTAACTGAAGTTAAATCTTCATTTTGGGTTGTTAATTTAGTGGATTGTTATTGGTCACAACTTGCACGCCTTAAACAGTTCAATAACAATTAACATCATGTGTTTGCATGGAAACCTTGACGACAGATCATATGTGATGGTCAGTCAAGGCTCCCTCAGAAATTAAGTTACTATATCGTTGATTCGTCGTTTCATGTGATCTCCGTTAGATGAATGGATCACCAAAAAAATTGTTGACCCAATAAAAAAGTTATAATTGGTAGTTAAGATCAAACAATTTTTCTGAATTCGATTAATACAACCTTTAGATATTTTATGTCAGGACATAGTTTTTTATTCTTACATCATTCTTTTTTTTTTAAGAAATAAAATGTAGAACATGCATGGGGTATACCAAATGTGCCACTGGCTCCTGTAGGAGTCTACATTATACATCAGCTGACTGAGGTGTATAACAATGCATGTCAGAAAAGCATTAAAAGTGGGACACCCACGTCTTAAATAATAAAACTAAAGGGCTACAAGCATGCACTTGTTCTTAAATCTGACTGATCGGAATTAGGAAGTCCCTGCGCAGCAATAATATCCATCTTCTCAAGGACTTTTTTTTGGTGAAATTGAATTAGTATTATTTGAAAAATAAAGTCTATATCCTACTAAGAAAATGTTTAAACCGGAATTAGGAGATGCAACAGAGCTCTTATTTAAATACATAAACTAATTAAGCATCATATTTCTTTCGTGCTGATTTTTTATAATAAAAATTTGAATTTGTTGACCTGACTATTATCTTATTTATTTTCACTCCTCTTGTATTTATATCTCATATTTAATCTCCTCTATTTTTTATTTAAGAGAATAAAAATATTATGAAAGAAAAATACAAAATACATTAGAAAAGAAAATAATATTAGGGACAAGAGAAAGTAAAACATTTAAAGAGAAAAGATACATGAGAAAAAAATTATGAAAAATTCTTAAATGAAAAATAAAAAAAGATATATAGTATCGTTATATTTATTATGGAACATAAATAATAGATATATAATAAAAGGTAAAAATAACTTTTATTTAAATTATTTTTTTATATTTTATCTGTATAATTTTTTATCCAATCAAAATGAGATTTAACTTAGTTTATTAATTATTATAAATTTTTTATCCAAACATAAATTTAATAATAATTTATTATATTCCGCTCCTACCTCATACTTTACTAATTCATCTCATCCGCCTAAAGGATAAGAAAGTAATCATATGGTTCTTTGTTTCTCTTAATTTATATTGGGCATTTGATCCTTCAAACGCCTAGCAAAGAGGCTCATTAAATAATATTCACAGAAAGAAACGAATCTAAAGCCCAAAAGCATTACCAGGAAGTCCATTTAGGGTTTCTTGAAGAGAAAAACGAGCATTCTTTGTTTTGTGCTTTTTCCCTTGACTTTTTTTTTTTCATTTTCCTGAATCATACTTGTTGCCAACATATTATAAATAGGATTATGCAGTATGATTTATGACTTAATAACAAGCCATTTGATTTTAAGAAAAAATAATATCAAATCGTATTTAATTGATAGGAAAAATGAAATCCTATCAAAACGCAAATCAATTTTTTTTCTAATTTCAAATAACCTGCACGTACAAAGAGGTTCTAATTTCATGCATTACTTGAATTCAGCATTTGGTGTTAAAAGTCCATTTTTCTTAAATAAATGGGAGAAATATCGAACTATCACCGTAAGACCTATTAATAGCCAGATCAATATTTAATTTTCGATAGAAAAAATATGAACCTAATTATAGTTTTTTATTGGGGAGAAAATAGGACAATGTTCACTAATTTGTTCGACAATTATATATAAATAAAAATTCAATAAAATAATAAAGATATGATAAATTATTGGAAAGATAAAATACCTTTAGAGAATAGTTTTAATATATAAGAATATTTAATGAATATACGATCTACCTAACGGTAAATTAATGTGATTTATGATGACGGAATACTAACTTCGGAAAGACTTGAAAATACAAATCGAGGTAGAATAAAATATTGGACTGTCAATATAATCAACAACATGGAAAGACGTTATTCTTGAATTATTAAGAGCATTTTGCAAAATTGTACCACGATTTTCTGAGAACATATTTTCAAGATTTTTTTCTGAAGCAAACTTCCGTCAATGTGCTTATTAGTTTTTGGACGATATTCCTCCTCGGGTCGTTCATTACATATTAATTAATTTATGACAGCTTAATTTCAAAACAATTTGTTTTAGCTTCCGCTAAAATAATTTATTTCAAAAACCAATTTAATTGAACTTTGGAATATCAATATTTATACAGAAAAGAAAAGCAAATTGTTAAATTCAATGTGCTACAAACAATTTTAAAAATAAATTAATAAAAATAACAACATCTTTATATTTATATTTTTAATAATTTTGATCTAAAAAAATGTTCAATATGAGGATAATTATAAAAAATATTTTTTTTAATATGAGCAATAATGATATTTGAATTTAAGATCTCTGATTTTGATATTATGTTAAATTTGATATGCTATCAAAAATTCTAAAAGCTAAAGTCGATTGAAATAATAATATCTTTAAATTTATTATTAACATAGATGATAATAAGATTAAAAGGACATTGAAAAAAATGAGATATGTGACAGGGTCAATCCGTCTATGTATACAAAAGTTGTATACTATATTTTAGTGCATATATTAGTTAGTCCATAAGCAACTTTGTAAATTTCGGATTCAAGTCCATGTTAGAGAGTAGGGTGCTCTTAATGTCACTCCCAAAATTTTAATGCCACTCATTTTTATCAATTGTATCTTTATTTATTTTATACTATTAAATAACTTCATTAAATTCTCAATTGACACATCCTCAAAAAATTAATAATATTATATATCCTTTAAAATTAATCAGTTTTTTATTACTATTTATTTACTTCACTATAATTAATTATTATATAATTTCTTAAAATATATTATAATATTTTTTCCTATTAATATCACACATTTTTTATGAAAAAATATATTATTTTATTACTATTCATTTGTTTTATTGCACCTAAGTATTTATCATTGTAATATATTATTTATATGAGTGATTTTTAATGTTATTAGATTATTTTTTATAAGTAAATTTATTATTTAGTGTGTATCATTAAATTTAGTATAAATATTAAATTTTAGATATCCTAAAAAATAACGCAAGTAAGTGAATATATTTTAATCAGTATATATATGTAATATTTTTTTAAAAAAATATAATATAAGACGCAAAAGAAATTTTTGAGAAGATGTAACGTATGAGTAATAAATATTTATATCTTATACTTTATTTTATAAAAAAGGTAATGTACTTCTAATAAACAAATTATATTACACACTCTTAAGAAATGTATGATATTAATAAAAAAATGTTATAATATATGACTAAGAAAATATATAAATAATATAATATACTAATAAATAATTAGTTGTAATGTAGTAAATAAATAATAATAACTTTTTGATAAAAAATCCAGTTAGCATTAAAAGAGATAAAGTATTAATCTACATGATTGACTTTATTGAAAATTGATAACTTTTAAGAGAGATTAATTAAGTTATTTATTAGTATAAAATATAGAAGGATAAAGATGGATAAGAAGGAATGTCATTAAAATTTTAGGAGTGACAATAAGAGTACCCTAAAGAGTAACGTCTGCGCTCTCTTGCGTTGATCAAGACATAAAAGACATCTTAAATGAAGTTAACTTAAAAATACTTAATTAATTATTTGGCTTAACCGAGATTTAATTATTAGAATAATTAATTTAATTAAAATTTATCTTTTACTGTTATTTTAATATTAGATTAATAAATATTAGTTAACAAAATTTATATTATGACAGAAATAAACTTACAGAGCGATTAAACTTCACTTACCTGCCAATTAAATAGCCATGCATGGATGATGACGACGACCACCAACGGTCAATCATGCCGCCTTTATATTCTCGATTTTTTATAAGCGAAATGTTTTATTAAGAATACAAATATTGAATTTTAATTGATAAAATTATTAACCCGTAAAATTTAATCATTCCTAACCTTCAAATGTCATTTTTTCTTTATATTTTAAAAAATAGATATTAAAATATTTAAACAATCATATATTAAATTAAGTATAATAGAGTTTTTTTTCTGATATTCAACCTTATATTTAATATTTTTAATTATCTTAACTAATTATTATCAAAATCTTTTATTAAAACCTTTATTACATATTATATACAAATCAAACAAAAAATTTGGGTAAGGATCAAAGGTAGTTAGTTCCACACTACAAAGAAAATATAACTTTGCGAACAAGATTTCGTGCATGGCTAGTTAAATTTAGCGAGCAAATCAACGATGAATTAGAAAAAAATATATTCTCCTAGAAAAAATATATGAATTAAGTTTAGCGAGGAAAATTTGGGGGGATTAGTAAAGAAAATCTTGCTCACAAAAATATAATTTTTTTATAAGTTGAATATAGCGAGCAAAGTTGCAAAGACTTAGCGAGCAAAATTTGCTCGCTAAGTTTTATTAAACCCTCGGCCCCTAGCTCCTCAAATTTCTTTCCCCCGATCTTCTTTCGTCTCTTTCACCGTCATCGTCGAAATCCCCGTCGCCCGTGAAATTGCGCCTCGTCGTTGGCATCGTTGGAGGTTGGATCGAAGCTCTCTCACCTTCATAAACAAACTTTTTCTTCTCTCTAAATTTTTCTCCTTCCCTTTCTCTTTCTTCCCTCGATTTCACTTGAGCATGGCGAGATTGACATATTTAACATTTTGACGCGTGATAATTAAACAATTATAGTTTATGTCATTGACTCTTCTATTGAATTATTTTAATATTAACTTGTACAGTACATTGTACTTCATCGCAAACAACCATCGATCGTCGAGGTTGAGTATTTTCCATATAGGGTCATTCCTACTAGTGAAATTATAGTTAATGATCCGACGAAGCTATAAGTTCAATACTTTTTTTAATTAATTGAAAATATTATGTAAGTCTTAATGATATATATATAATTTTAGGACTACTTTCATATCGGAATATGTTGTTAGAAACATCACTAATATCATTATTGGTTGACTCCCTATTGGTGCATTATCATGAAAATAAATTTCAGTGGACTTAAAAGAAATCATGTACAATGAATTTTGAGTAAATATATATTTTAATATTCAATATATTTCTATTATCAAAGAAGGTCTTCCTAAGATTACAATTTAAAAACTTTTTTCATCAATTGTGAGCAAAAGTTGAGTAATATCCTATATAATTATTGTGGAGTTGCACTGAAAGCAACTAACAGTAAATGTGCACATTGGTAAATGTAAATGTATAAAATAACTTTTGTATTTTCTATTCTTAAAATAATATTTTTTACTTTCTTCTAATTTGCATGAATGACTGATGACGAAAAGTGAAAAAAAATGATCGATTTTGGGCAAAAAATAGAGCAATTATATTTGAATTAATCGTCAAAGCACACAACATGATTAATAAGTTTATACATGATAAATTTATTATTAGTTTCATAATGACATAACATTAATACTATTATTATCGGAATAGGAGAGCCAAAGTCAAGTCAAAGTATCAAGACTTGTCCAAGAAGATGCACATAGTAAGAAGACTAATAGCCTGATCTTTAGAGGAAACTATATTTTGATATATTTTATTGTCTTTATACTTTTTTTAGTCCATCAATTATTTATTTTGAAATTTTTTATTAATGTAAATTAAGGTTAATTATTACTATTTTTTAGGATAGCTATGGTTTGCTTATGTGATAGAAGTATTTGTCCTTACAACATGTTGAGTTCAATCCAACCCATAGAAGCCACATAACCTAGTAGCGTAAGAAGACTTCGTGGTATAATACCAATGTCATCTTCCATTTCGAGCACTGCTTTTGTCGTTAATCCTCCATATGGTTCTACACTTCTACTAATATCCGTTTGATTCCTTATATAGAGATAAGGACCATGATTAATGAGTGTTTAGAGTCTTGTATGATGCTAATGTTTGAGGAGTTTTATCAACATGTAAATGATAAGATCACTTCACCTTCTAGACGACATCAGGATGAGAATGAATAGGATGACTTTATTTGAGAAGTTTGATGACTATGTATCTTATGTTTCATTGCACTTGATACTTTATATATTATGTGATTGTAACGTTGACATTATGTGATTTACGATGATTATATTATGTGACTGTTATTTTATATTATTTATTTGAAATGTGTTATGTGATGACATCATAATATAATGTATAATCTATGTTTAAATATATATTTTTTTTTAAAAATATTTTAGCGAACAAGTATCGAGCAATTTGTGAGTATTTAATGAATAAGTAATGAATATTTTTTCATAGGATTATATGATGATTTAGCGAGTAACCATGATGAATTTAGCAATAAATCAATGAGTAAATTAATATCATCTTACAAAAAATTAGAGACGAATTAGTGAGCAAGTTAGCGAGCAATTTTTGAAGAATTAGAGAGAAAATAACGAGCAAACATTCAACCAATTTTTTTCTCCAAGAAAATATTCATATTCGACGATAATGAGGCGAACTAATTGCAAGTAAATAATATAATTTATGAACATTTAGCAAGAAAAATATTTTCTCACTATTTACTCAAAAATTTCTTGCTAATAATTAGCGAGCAAAATTTTACTCACTAAATATTATAGATATCACTTGATCCCTTACAATCAAAGATGTACCGAATCCACAATTTCTTTTGACTCTTTTTTTCCTACTATCACATCGTTAGTTGTACAATGAAATTATTACTTTCATTACGAAAATTAAATAATTTGTAATTACTAGTGATCATATATAATCCAATGGGTCCGCACATGCAACGCATGACTGCAGGTACACTAGTGGAAAAGATAAAATGTTAAAATAAGTTGTGTAAAAAGTATAAAAATAATAATAATAATGTCTTAATTGTTATATTATTTTATTGATGTAACAAGAAAAATATAATAATAATAAAAGTTACAAAAGAAGAATATAATATTTTTATAGTATTACAAAGATATTAAAAAATGTTAACGAGATTGCATGTTCTGTCTGCTAATCGATCCATTCAAGCCTATCAGATCTTAACATGACAAATAATCTTAATATATATTCTATTAGGTGATCCTATAATAAGCTGTTAAATTAACGGGTCTGTGGGGCCTTTTCGATGTTCGTGAAAATCTAATTGACAAAATTTAATAGGAGTTTGTCCCATTAAATATTATTATATATCATTCGCTAAAATTTAAGAAAAATAAAATAACACATTATAATCAAATAAGTTACTTCGAAAATCCAACTTAGACTAATATATAGTACTGTTAGTCTAGTTTTTACGTCTTTAACTTTTTAACACATATTCAACTATATATACGTAGCTTATGGGCAAATTGTGCATATGAAATTGGTGGTCAAAAACCAGATGATGTCTAGCGAGATAGTTTTACAAGTCACTGACTCTGGTTATGCTCGCCGTGAACAAATATCTCCATAACCATAGACTACGTACCGAGAAAGAAACCACATCATTATTTGACCCAATTTATATATCAAGAGCGTGCGACTGAATATATTTTAACAGAGACAAACAAAAAATTGCATCCCAAAAGTCGCATCAAAACTAATCATTTATGGCAATGAGTTACGAAATTAAAAATAGTAAAAGTAGTGTTGTTTAAGATACACGTTTGGAGAGCTAATGCGGGCACGCATGAACTAATTACATTTTATTAAGCCATATATTGTACTGTACCTAGCACAACACATCTTGGATGTGTTTGACAAGGAGCGTTATGAGGCGGAACACTTCCTTGCAGAGTGTTTAATGTGAGTTGCAAGGGAGCGTTCTGCCTTGAACGCTCTCTTGCCAAACACAGTCCTTAAGAACATTTTACGAAAAAAAAAATATCTAAAGAGAACAAAGATCAACACGACTTTTATTCATTTTATTATCATCTTTTGCGTTCATTAATTTTTAGCATAATATTTCATCTATTAAATCGTGAAGCTCTAAAATCATGTACGATCTTTCAACTTTGATCGGTCCTCTAATTTTTTTTCTTATTTCATTAGTCCTTCAATTTTATGTGCGTTTGCATGTTTGATCTTTTTATGAGGTATAACTTATTTCTTTTGATTAAATTCATTCACGTAAGTATTATAATAATAAAATATATCATGTTTAATATATGTCATATCAAATAAAAATCAATTTGACGTATCACAGAAACAATATAATATATTTTATTATAATAATGATATAAAATATATAAATGGACGTGATCATCTATTTGAACTTCGAAGTAGTTAGCCATCTAGTTATTAGAAGATTACGACGTGATCATCTATTTGAACTGCAAGTAGTTAGCCATCAAGTAAAGCATTACTACGTGATCATCTATTTCTACTTAATTAGAAGATTACTACGTGATCATCTATTTAAACTGCAAGTAGTTAGCCATCTAGTAAAGCATGATGTCTCCAACAAAAGGCTCAATAAATGTATAATAAAACAATGGCGTCCCTCATGCATGCATGTTGTCCTACAGCTTATAGAAAGGAAGGTGAAGCTCATGGCAAAGGTAGGAGCAAAGTAGCCATCCTTCTTTTGACGAGTAGTAGCAAGGAACAAAACAAAATTATCGTCACAGGAACGGACAAGAGATGTACATTGTCATGGGCAGGGATCGAGTGAGGACATCAATGTGTGGTTCCCTCGCTAAGACTGGTCTTTTCCTTTGTGATCAATGCGTAAGGCCCACAGCCGCACAAGTCCACAACCATCGTAAGTAGAATTAAGTGTGAGAAAGGGTACATGTATATGTGGATAATGCATGCACCACAAAACTAATCGAGCAACGCAAAGTTCCATTAATTCTCCAAAGACCCCCCGAGGACTCAAGACTTGGACCATGATTACAATTCTTCTCCTACATATATATATCATATGCGTGAGAATGCGACGGGGTTTAATCGGATTAGTGGCAGAAGAGAAGATAAAACGTATGGTGCAATGATGTCTAATTCACTTCTCCATTCCGATTATATAATATCTTGAAGGGCTTTATGTTTCTTTATTTTCTTTACTTGTGCTTTCAAATTATTTCTCTAACACATCAGTAAAATTATATTTTTTTCGCATCTAATTATAGATTATAAAATTATAATTTTCAAACTTACTTCAAATAGTTAATCAAGTTTTTCCATTAAATTTCATCCAAAATTATATTAACTCTATTTTTTTATAATTATAAAATTTTATTTTTATCCTTACTTTTTCAATATAACAAATATATTTTAAATATAAAATAACAGTACAAATAATATTTATTAATTATGAATTGTCTTGATTATGTTATCATTTTTTTTATTTTTGAATATTTTTCTTATATTTAAAATTAAAGAGTATATAATATTTAATAATTACTAAAACTAAGAGAATATGGACGGAATCTAATGAAATGATATGATTAATAATTTGGGTAAAACATCCATGGATAAATATACAAATAATATATATATATATATATATATATAATATAATATAATATAATATAGGGTTGGATGAAAAAGATTATAACTGAGAAAATGATAAGCAAAATTATATATATATATATATATATATATATATATTATATTTCGATTGTCATCATAATTTATGAAACTCTCATAAATAACTTATTGCTTATATAGATGAATTTGAACTCAATGGAAATGCTGATCAGGCTACCCCCCAATTTCTTGTGTCTTATACAAGTGCCTATAGTTAAGTGCTGATTAGGTTTTGCGTTATTCTGGAAGGTCCACACGGATATATAGTATATATGTAGAGGAGTTGACTCAATGTGTATGTGTGGGTGGGATGTGGGGGTGATGGGGCAATTAAATTGTCCATTTGTGGCACCAATGACATGCGATCAAAAACTTGTTGCCGTTTGCAAATGAATCGGCCAAATGAAAGGTTGGTTGACCGCGCCAAATTTGACGTACGGGGTCATGCATGTTGCCTGCCATCATGCACTGGGGCCTCCTTTTCCGGGTGGTGGTCACTCACACGGTGCCTGCTGCGCAGCTGCCTGTTAACTGGCTAATTAGATCTCTATCTTTTAGCCAACATTTGTGGTAGATTGAGTCATCCATGATTCATTCATCCATCCCCAAGAATGAGGATTTGCTTACGTTGCTTTTGCGTGCATTTGTGTTCAAAATGGTTCTAAAACATTGGGGGATATGGGTACGTGTGAATAAGGGGACGTCAAGTGCGAATGCTAGTCCACGGATCACTTTTCCTGTACTTTTGAGTCTCACCTTGATGTGCTAATATTTCATTGGTCAAATATTCACACCAACCTATATATATATATGTATCACCAGCTAATTGGAACATCCTCCACACACTCTCTCAATCAATCAATATATGCCGTTCCATTTGAGAACGAGATGGCGATTAATTATTGACGTGATTATTGTTATCGATCATGCATCGATCAGCATGATGTGAAGCCTATTTGACTAATATATATTATGTATTTGATAATATTCATCCATTTCGTGATCGCAAAAAAATCTTGGTTAGAGTATATGCAACGGAACCGATTTGGTTTTGTCTTGGTTGACATGTAAAAGATGACGAAATAGACAAATTTAAGCCGGGTTTTCAGCCGAATTTTTAAAAATGAGACCAGATCTTGAAATTGGTCCCGAGATCGTCCAAATTAATCGAGAATAACATTAGAACGGCTCCGTTGTTTCTTATTTATTTTATTTTTTTGTTATAACATATTTAAATAAAATTTAACATATATACACATTTATTAGCACTAATTAAAAACTCTCTTCTTGTTATACGTCATTAATAAAATTATTTTATATGAAAAAAATATAATGTAACATGTTTACTTTATATATCATGCATATTTATTTTATAGTATATTTATATACTGTAATATAGAATAATCAAGTTAAAATTTACGTTTTCTCAACGAAAAAATAATAATCTAATTTTTTTTTATCTATGATTGGATTCAATTCCATAATGGACCTAGCTAGTTTTTTGGCAAACTAAATCCTGACTCGTGCTCAGAGGAAGAATTAAATGGTGATATATGATACTTCTATCTTTCATAATTACTCTTCAAACACTTCAGCCCAGAATTTAGATTCAACATGGATCGAGTCACAGAAGGATGCATGCCATATTGCACATGGCAATTAGAACTAAGAAATGGATCGGGCCAACACGAATCGTGTCCGACTCGGACGCGGGTCGTATTGCTCTCAATTTTAATAATCACTCACTGTATAGATGGACTGCGTCGCCACAACTCGAACCATATTCATGAGAACACGGGCTGTATTGCAAACCCGACTTAGAATAAATAATAAAATATTATCATATTGATACCTCGATAAAGAAAAATAATAGAAAATAGATAGTGTTGGACACATATTTCGTCATATATATATATGACTATATAAATAGGGGGCTATAGAATGAGGTCCATAAATTCTCTTCAAGCCCAAGCATATAATATCTCACTCTCTCTTCCTTCGTAGTGGAAGATCTGTTGTCAGTGGACGAACTCAGAAGGTAGTAGCAACCAACAAAAATAAGGTACACAATTAAGGAGGGTCAACTTTAGGGTTTTCCCATATGTGTACGATAAAATGGGATAGCCGAACATGGACCACGTCTATTATGACATGATCCGCGTTCGATGTGCGGACAACATGTCTACTGTAGGATGTGCTCCGCGGACAACACCAGGATCAAGAAAATGGCATGCGTCGCCCATGACGCTAATTGTATTCCTCGATTCGTGGATGATACCAACACCAACCCAACATGGATCACGTCCTTCTCGGACATGAATTGAGTGATCAGATAGTATCTAGCAGACACAAGCCACGTTGCCTTTGCGCGCATCTTGCTTTGACCGATAATGCAGACAGGAATGGACCGAGTCTGTCGAAACGATCCTGTCAGACACACAACATAGGCTGTGTCTTTTCCCGACGCAAGCTATGTCTTGACGAAGATTGATTGGGTACACGATTGTTGAAAATTAGGTCATGTCCAACTTGGATGTGGACCGTTTTATTAGTTGATGAACTTAAAATCCTCTTGATTATGTTCTATTGAAATGATTCGATTGCATGAGTTAATGATGGTTGTATGAGTCATAATTTATAGTTTGATTAGACTTTAAAATGAACCCTACATGTGATTAAATGTATCCGTGAAGAGTATGAGTTAGTATCGATGATTGTTAATGACCAATATTTTCGAGGGATGAGAGTTTCTTCGGGAACTAGTTTCAATCTCTTCAGGAATTAAGGGCTCGTTCGGACACTAGATTAGTTTCTTTGGAAACTAAGGGTTCCTACAGGACACCTAGTATTCGAGTCATTGAGAGAGAACCCAAAGCCTAGCTAGTCTTAATAGTGTTGGAATCAAAGCCAACGATGGATAAATATTCACTAAAAGTTATATTATTTAAATAATGAAAAGAAAAATAAGGTAAAGAAGAATAATGTGGTCCAAAGCTAAATGTCAAGTAGGCTTGAACATATTGATAAAAAGTTATCGGGATCATGCTGATGGATGCAATTATGTTCTTGCTAGTGATGAACTAAATGATCGAACCAAAGGATGGTGTGTTATTGAAATGATAAGAAGGTAAAAAAAATAATGTTAAAATGAACTTATTCATTATGTAAATTATTTTTTCTTATTGTATCTTCATATATCATTTATCCTATTGTATTTCATCGTTCATGAGAGAATAATTCCCCTTTGTTTTTATCTCGCAGGAGGACATGACAATAAATAGATAATGGCATATGTGATGTAGATGATCATGATGTGGTGATTGCATATGGTCAGTTTTAAATTGAGTCAAATTTATTTTTATTAATTGAAAAATATAAAAATATATTTTATGTTATTTTTGAAAGTACTATCTTATATATGTTTATGTTATGATCAAAAGTAAAGTCGAAATATAAGTTGATAGTGTCCCTAGGAAAATATTCTACCGGACAACGGGGAGTGTTAACTCTAACGAAGAAAAAAAGATATAACTATATGTCAACTTTTCCTAAAATAAAAGTAAATTGGTATCATAGTGCAACAAGTGAAAATCGAGAAATAAAGTTTAGCCTTTATATATAAACAAAAGTTTTCAAACCTGGAATGCACAACAATATTCCTTTAATTTGTTAAAATTCAACCTGTTTGTCACGTGTAACAAATATTGATTGACTAAAATAACTTAAAATTAACCATTTTTACTCGAATTGTAATCTCCAGGAGGAAAATAAATTGTGCACCCAACAATGGCAACTTACGGGTGCTTTGTCATTTTTACTCATACTTCTTATAGTTTGGATTGAGTTCTTTGAAGGAAATTTTTAATGACAAAAATATACATAAGCTTATTAAAATTAAATATTATTTTATTTCAATAAATTGACAATATCCGTAACGATTTTTGAGCTCTAACGCGATTCCTTATTTATCCACTCAAGTTTTACTTTTGGTATCAACTGATTATGGTATATAAGACGTATAGATTCAATCTTCCAAAAGGTTTCTGATGTTGTTATCTTTCCTGGCATCATTTCTTTCACAGGAATCATGCACGGCCAAGAAACAAAAAGGAATAACATTAAAAGGGATCAATAGAAAAGTAGAAGAGAAGAGAAAACCCCTCCTTTCCAAGTTAATCCAATCACATGCCAATTGCCAAAAGTAAGATTTGCCCTTATCCAAATTAAAACAACCGCTACCTCCACCTCCTTCCTTTGTGATTAATTCAAATATGAATATATATGTGATCAAACAATGGGACCCGGAGGGATGGGTAAATTAAATACCACCTTCTTTCCAACCCTTACTACGTGACTGATCCACTAAAGCATAAAATAAACGCTTACACTGCATCCATACCTCACCTCTCTCCACCTTTGAATAGTTTATCACAAAATGGTCAAAGAAGTAGAATTTTGCTGCCAATATTGTTATGCACTCAGTAATTAATTAATGAGTATATGAGGTAATACTGTGTGTACATACTATATATGTATAAATTTGAACAAGTCTTGTTTGCTTGTAATGATCGTTTTCATGGATACCTTATCCTGATAACATTGATCCTTTTATATAGTCCAAGAGTCAAAGCTTCATGTGTGCAAACAATTAATAAAGTAGCATCATTTTATATCTTCCGATCCCTGTGTAAACAAGTAACTCGACTTGTAAGACTGCGTGATGACTAGGTTGCGATCTGTATGTGTAATCCTTTTTTTTTTTTAAATAAATCCATCAAAGCGCGCACCAGCCGTTGGGAGCTGCAGGCTGTTTTGGTGTTGCTCCATAGACTCCAGCTAATGTTTTAACATGGACATCACGTGCCCATCTTTGGAACCCAAACATGTTCCCAACTAAAATATTTAAAAAAAGTAATAATTTTATTAATATCGAGAACAAAAAAATATTAAGTATTATGTGCTGGCACTACTCTTTTTTCTTGGTGATCATAATCAACCCATCAATCGACTACTATATTGACCGAGTTGACTCAATTTAATCAATTAAGTAGCCGTTATGACTTATGACACATGCATCCATATAACTCAATCACATATACACCGAAGTACGTAGAGTGAAATAGGCCATTAACTTATTAATATATATACAGATAATATTGCCCCAACTCAACTCTTTCCTAACGGCAATATAGAAGAAGTTGCCCGAACATGAATAAATTAGTAGAGGGTATCACAACTTGATTACAATTCAAACCCTTAACTACCTTCACTTTCTACAACACAAAACAAAAGGGCAACAAAGCTTAAGTTCTATTTTCTAAGGTTAATTAGTGCATTTAAGATAAGTATGGAATCTACCAAGCTGCGGTTTATTTTCCGGCATTCCGTGCACACAAAAGACTTGAGGCAACAAAGTCGCACCTCTCTTTATTTTGGTCTTCCAAGTAGATCACAAACGGACGGTCTCGATCCAAGCCCGTAGAGATCCTACCGTTTCCCATTGCATCACGATATGGAAATATTTGTGTGTCATCCGCGTCTTATTCAAGCCCAACACAAAATGAAGGGATAATAATTCTAATAACCTAATAATATATTGGTCCCATTCCCATCCATAGAGCTCACCGAGAATTTCCACCCCATTTCCGCACCCACTCGTGACCTCCCCCACAGAGGCCTCGGACTTCTATTTAAACCCACACGTCCCCTCCCCCTTCCTCCTCGAGCTCCACTTCCATCGCTTCTTCTCTACTTCCTCTCCTTTCGTCTCTCGTTAGAGCGTTCGCATATACATATACTATATCTAGCGAAGGGGTTCCGTCGGGGTTCGGCAGCAGAAATGGCGGGCGGCGCGATCGTCGGAGGTCCTCCCGGCGCGGAGCGGAAGGACTACCCTGGAAAGCTCACCATGTTCGTCTTCTTTACCTGCATCGTCGCCGCCACAGGAGGCCTCATCTTCGGTTACGATATCGGTATCTCTGGTGAGTAGTGTTTTTTTTCCTGTTAGAAGAACACATGAGTTATGTAGATTTGTAGGTTTCTTCTTCTGATCAATGGATCTGATGTGGTTGCACGCAGGTGGTGTGACGTCGATGGACCCGTTCCTGAAGAAGTTCTTCCCGTCGGTGTACAGGAAGGAGAAGGAGGACACGAGCACGAACCAGTACTGCAAGTTCGACAGCCAGCTGCTGACGACGTTCACGTCGTCGCTGTACCTGGCGGCGCTCGTCGCGTCCTTCTTCGCGGCGACGGTGACGAGGGTGTTCGGGCGCAAGTGGTCCATGCTCGGCGGTGGGCTGACGTTCCTCGTCGGCGCCGCGCTCAACGGCGCCGCTCGCAACGTGCTCATGCTCATCCTCGGCCGCATCCTCCTCGGTATCGGCGTCGGCTTCGCTAACCAGGTAAATTTCCTCTGCGCATCGTCTATCTGAGTAGTCAAACGCATAGTAATTATAGAAAAAAAATATATTAATTCGATTAAAAAATGTTATTAAGCAAATGTGTTCTGCAAAAAACTTTACGTTTTTGTTTTAGATTTTTTTTCCATTCTCCTTTCCATATGATTTTTGTCGCCGACTCGCCGGAATCTTAAAAAAAAAAGATAATAATAATGCGGAGAGAGGTTGGACGATCGCCATCCCGACGGAAAATTGTGTACTTTTCCCCTCTTTTTTATGATACATTTTTTTTCTCTGTTCATTTGTGTAATAATGGTTGGGTTATAAGATTTTAAAAAAAGTCGTGCATACAGTATTTTTTTCTTAAAGTTGTGGGTCCCGCCGTGGCTACTGGAGTGGAAGGGCAACTTAGTCACCGACGACGTTGACTGCCTTAGATGTTAAAAAAGAAATGGCGGACTAAAATTAATTAATTTTTCGTGAAAAATGAGAATATACAATCATATTTTAGCGTAAGTGCCAATTATTTAAAAATAAAATAAGTTATTTTGTGTGTGATATAAAATTTATTAAAATTCATAAAATGATACTATTTTAGACTTTCGCGGTGGCTGCACGCTTAAAATGACTAGACGTTTTTTATTATTTTTTTTGTTTTATAGTAAGTCTAGATTTACTGTTTGATTCCACGCCGTGACACCATAGAAAACTTTTTTCTGTTTTCATTTCGTTTGGTCCATCTGGCAGATGTGATATCTGTCAGCTTATCCTCTTGTGTTGTTTATTTTGTGTTCCGAAAACTTTAATATATGCATCGTTTTAACCATAAATATATTATTCCCTTCCTCCCTGTTCACAAATAATTATAAAAGTTACCGGGATATTAAAGTATGATATGCTTCCATTACTATGCATGAAGACATGAACAAGTAGAGTTATGGAACTGCCTTTGAATAGTTCTATGATTCTGGATCGTCTCGCTCGAGATTCTAATTTTCAGGCATTACCTTTCTTCATATCTTACTTGCATTTTTCGGATATTTTTTAGTTAAAAATAGAACCTTTTTGTTTAAATTATTATTCTCGCCTACCTAATTAGCCAAGACCAGCTAACCTACTTATGACTAAGCAGTAAGAAATAAATATTAAAGTTATAACTATGCCTGTCTAAAGCATCTTTATCTTTTCCCCTCAATAATGGGCTTTAGAAATAATTGCTTTCTCTCTTTTTAGTTGTATTCATTTGTCAACTATGATGATAATAACATGAAAAATGAAACTTTTCCATGACTAAAATGCCTTTCATTCGATGGAACAATGCAGTCTGTGCCGGTTTACCTGTCGGAGATGGCGCCGGCGCGGCTCCGGGGCATGCTCAACATTGGGTTCCAGCTGATGATTACCATCGGCATCCTCGCCGCGAATCTGATCAACTACGGCACGAACAAGATCAAGGCCGGGTGGGGTTGGCGCGTCAGCCTCGCCCTCGCCGCTGTCCCGGCCGCCATCATCACCGTGGGCTCCATCTTCCTGCCGGACACCCCGAACTCCCTCCTCGAGCGCGGCTACTCCGACGAGGCCAAGGACATGCTCCGGCGCATCCGCGGCACCGACGACATCCACGAGGAGTTCAACGACCTTGTGGCCGCCAGCGACGAGGCCAAGACGGTGAAGCACCCGTGGGCCAACATCCTCAAGCGCAAATACCGCCCCCAGCTGGTGATGGCCATCCTCATCCCGGCCTTCCAGCAGCTCACCGGCATCAACGTCATCATGTTCTACGCCCCCGTGCTGTTCAAGACCATCGGCTTCGGCAGCAACGCCTCCCTCATGTCCGCCGTCATTACTGGCCTCGTTAACGTCTTGTCCACCTTGGTCTCCATCTTCACCGTCGACAAGCTCGGCCGGAGGAAGCTCTTCTTGCAGGGCGGAGCTCAGATGCTCATCTGTCAGGTCATCGTCGGGACGCTAATCGCCATCAAGTTCGGGACCGACGGACAAGCGAATCTGTCCAAGACGTACGCTTCCTTCGTGGTGGTCTTCATCTGCATCTACGTCGCCGGGTTCGCGTGGTCTTGGGGTCCTTTGGGGTGGCTGGTGCCCAGTGAGATTTTCCCGCTGGAGATCCGGTCGGCGGGTCAGAGTATCAACGTCTCGGTGAACATGCTCTTCACCTTCGCCGTGGCGCAGGCGTTCCTCACCATGCTCTGCCACCTCAAGTTCGGGCTCTTCTACTTCTTCGCCGGCTGGGTGGTCATCATGACGACCTTCATCGCCCTGTTCCTGCCGGAGACCAAGAACGTGCCCATCGAAGAGATGCTCCTCGTCTGGAAGTCCCACTGGTTCTGGGGCAAGTTCATCTCCGACCAGGACATCCACGTCGGCGCCAACATCGAGATGAAGAACGCCAAGCTGGGAACAGTCGCGTGACGTGACCGATGGCATTAATGACGCACTCATGCATGCATGGAGACATTAACAATGTATACACTTGCTGTTATTGTTGGGCGTACATACATATATATAGTTCATGTCAATTAGGACCCTCTAAACATTTACCTCCATGTTTGTTGCTCTTTTCAGTTGTTTACTTTTCTTTCCTTTCATGATTTAATAGTTCATATGGCAACTTTCGAACAAATTATAGTGCAGGCGAGTGGTGAGATTCCTGTAAAATGTTTTTATGATCAATGTAATGATTTCCTTCAATGATTCATGTCACTCGAATGTGCTTGTTTATTCGTCTGTCAATAGAGCTCTCTCTCTCTCTCTCTCTCTCTCTCTCTCTCTCTCTCTCTCTCTCATATATGTAGTGGCTGATCGAATAATGAAAGCATCAAATTGTGTTCTTGCTGCACATGGTATTGTTTTTGTGTAGGTCCGAACTGTGAAGTGGGCGATTCGCCATATACTTCGATAAAGTAGATCCAGTGTGTGTCGGCAATTCGAATGAATGAAAGTTAACATATTAGCATTTTTCATAAGGTGATTTACATATGAACTGTGTAATTAATAACTAATTCAAGCTCTCGGTTTATACAAAAGAAACTATGCATTAGCGATTCATGTTGATGGAAGACTTAAATTGACGTTGGAGTTGCCAAATCGGCAAAGTAAGAATCACTAGCAAATAGGCACGTTTTGTGGTCTGAAAGAAGAAGTGGGGACTGTTTGAAGTAGAAGACTTGTAGTATTGTCTTCTTCTTGGACCCAATAGCATGCCAAATTGCTACGCAAGTGCTATCAAGACAGCGTGTCGAGGGCTCTTTGATGAAGTTGAATATTAGTTTTATATGCTTTCACCGAGAAAAAAAAAGGGAATATTAGTTGTATAGTACCGTTAGAAGAAGTTTCAATATCTACTTGCATATGCACTTTCCTGACACCTTGAACTAGCTTGAAGCTGCTACTTCCAGTACGACTTTGCCAGCTTTTTATAAGGTGTCCACACTACAATTATGCTTTCATCATTCATCAGAAACGACCCCGCCACTTGAAGTCACCTGCACTTCTAATAAAACAGATTTTTTTAATTATAATCTTTTTTTTACTTTGTAATTATTTACAAAAAATATTTATAATCCTCTAATTTTAAACTATGTTTGGATGAAAAAAGTAAAAGAGGTGGAGATGGGTGGAATGAGGTTATAAAATTCATCCTAGATAACAGTTTGAAAAAAATTAAAAGAGTTTGAGTCCCCTCAAACTCTTCAAAACTAATTCCATTAATTTAATAAAATTTAGAGGAATTGATATTTCGTACACTTTTATCCCTCATTTTAATTATTATTAATTTTTTTTATTTTTTTATTTTTTGAGAATAAAATGATCTTTTAAATAATAATTCCTTCGTATCATATTCTTCCTTTCTATTCAAACAAAAAATTTATAACACCTCCCACCTCTTCCCTTTCACTTCTCCTTCTCACCCATCCTAACTTAAATATCCAAATAAGCCTTAGTAAAACTTATTTCTTTTAATTTCTTTTCTGACACCGCTAATATATTTTGCCTCTTCCAACCTATTATCAATTAAAACCAATATTTTTTACTTTATTGATTTTGTTTTATGTTTATATTTTTAATAATCTCATTAACAACTTTAATTTATTTCAAAGTTAAAAAAAGGAAAATTAATTTTTAATATAAAATTTATCCAAGTTTGGGTTCTAAATCTCTTATACTAATATCATATTAAATTAAGTTACTATTAACAAGGTTAAAAACATAAATAAATAAATAAATAAATAAAAAGTGTATTTATATTATTTTTAATCAAATATGACACATCGATCTCACGTGATTGACAATTAATAGAAATCAACTTGATATATTTTATTATAACGAATACTTAGAAGTTAGAATGTCTACATGGACGTAAGAAGAAAATTAGTAATAGGTAGTCAAAAGATTAAATAAGTAAAATGTGTAATGATAAAAAAAATATATAACTGAGATATCAACAAAAGTTGAAAACTATAAGTAAATGTTATCCTAAAATTTTGCAACGTCTTTCAGATAATTCTATTTCCTTATTAATCCAATATTTATTATTTCAACATATTTTATTAAGTTCACTTTGTTAGGTGATTGTATTCGATATTTTCATATTTACAGTCGCTCATCTTACTTAATTAGGGTCGATTACTCAAATAAATTCTTATGAAACTAGTATTTTTCCCTAATCGCCTCAACTAATAATAATAATAATAATAATAATAATAATAATAATAATAATAATAATAATAATGATGATGATGATGATGATGATGATGATGATGAT